>JANRMT010062790.1:65332201-65373491 GCA_026402145.1 Polypterus bichir lapradei | reverse complement strand
ATAGATAGATAGATAGATAGATAGATAGATAGATAGATAGATAGATACTTTATTAATCCCAAGGGGAAATTCACATAATCCAGCAGCAGTATACTGATACAAAGAAACAATATTAAATTAAATAGTAATAAAAATGAAAAAAAAAAAAGTTAGCATTTACTCCCCCGGGTGGTACTACTATTTGTTTGTTACTTCAAAATATCTATGATTCCAAAAGGTACCTAATTAAGAAGTAAAATAATTCAAAAAAACACTTTTTTGATAAAAATACATTACATACCAAACTTGCGAACGAAAAGGTAAAATGTGTCATTAAAAGAGTTACACATAAGAATGCATGAAAATACATGTAGCACAAACATGTCTGTGCATTGTCTTATTGAATGTATCAAAGCAAGTGTGGACATGAAAAACCGTTGCATGTCCGCACTTGCTCTCAGTGGGACGAGACGCCAGATATTCGATATTAGCAGAATCTATCAGTCTTGTACGGTCATGCTTTCATAAAACACTCTAAATTGGTTTGTTTGATGTGACATGGACTTATTTGTGATTTGAACTTTTGCCCGGACATGTCCACTTTTTACGTCCTGTCCGGGGCGTCCTGGCGGGTTTTATAAATTCACGAAAATGTCCGGTTTTTCATAGGACCATTATGTGTGTACGTAAATTGACTGGCGTTTTGCACACAATACTAGGGTACTACTTTTTTGCGCGACGTACTTACCGGGAGGCTGCCTTGTGGGCAGGTCTGCGCCGCGCGCGCAAATACACAGACAGGGAGCAGTGCAGACAGGGATCAGAGCAGAGAGCGGAGCAGTATAGCAGGGAAAATGCCGAAGCGTAAGTGCAGCTTCACCGATGAACTGCAAAGAAAATTTCCCACATACCGTCCCGGTCGGGAAAAGTGGGAGGCAGAGTGCACCGTGTGCAAAGCCGGTACATATGTCTTGGTATCCAATAAAGGTGCTGAGGATCTGAAAGCCCACATGGACACCTAGAAACATAAAAAAGCTGTGCGAGGTGAGAGTTCATCTGCAAAGTTGACAGAGTTTTTTGTCAGACCAGGAAAAACAGAGGATGATGTAAATGCAGCAGAAGGTGCAATGGCTTTTCATACAGTGAAACATCACAACAGTTACAGGTCCATGGATTGCACCAGTACTTTGCTTAAAAAGGCATTTCCTGACTCTGACATTGCAAAAAAGTTTAGTAGTGCTCGCACCAAGACCGAAGCCATCGTCAATGGTGCTATAGCCCCCCACTCTGTTGAAATCACTCATGAAGCACTCAAAGAAATCCAGTACTGTGGTTTTTCCACAGACGGGAGTAACCACGGAGCAGTGAAAATATTCCCAGTCATAATCCAGTATTTTGACTGGAAGAAGGGTGGCGTGCAAACAAAATTGATTGAAGTTAAAGACATACCCAATGAGACAGTAGAAACCATTGCAAAATATCTCACAGAAACCCTGGCAAAAAACAATCTGTCGGAAAAATGCATTGCATTTACTGGAGACAATTGCAACACAAATTTTGGAGGAATCCGACGTGACGAAGCTGGAAAGAATGTGTTTGCAAATTTGAAGAGTTTGCTGCAAAACAAGACTCTGATCGGAGTGGGTTGCCCAGCACACATATTGAATAATTGTGCACACCATGGGGCAGGCACAATAGAAATTGACATTGAGAATATCATATTCAAAATCTACCAGTACTTTCACATTTACACTGTCAGCCCTGAGAGCCTGAAGGAGTATTGTGATTTTGTTGAGATTGATTACAGAAGGATGCTCTCTCACAGCAAGACAAGGTGGCTGTCATTGTTCCCAAGCATTGAGAGGATGTTACAGATGTTTCCAGCTTTAAAGGCATATTTTCTGTCTCAGCAAAAGCCACCCATAGCACTCAAGAGTTTTTTTGAAAATGATTTTGCTGAAATCTACCTTTGGCACATGCACACACTCATGTCTGTGTTCCACACCCACATTCAAGAAATGGAACAGGAGAACATGTCCATTATGGAAGTGAAGAAGATATTAAACAATATACATACCATTCTTCTTCAACGCAAGAGCAACAACTTCATGTCCCTTAAAGTTAAGGGACTACTGGCACAGAAGCGCAAAGATGGACTTGACAAAGGCTGTGACCAGTTCTGTGCAGATGTGCATGGTATGTACAGTGCATGTCTGGAGTATCTGGAGAAGTGGATGACTCCCATGGAAGAGTTCTCAACATTCATGTGGATGGATCTGAGTGAGCCACCAAACTGGAATGATGTGGAGGCATGCATCAATTACCTTGGAGAGAAGGGGGTGGCAGTTGATGATGTTAAGTGTTTTGACCAGGTCACCAATCTGAGGAAATTCACAGAAACGTGCAACCATGATGAGGAGTTCAGTGGCCTGCAGGTACACCAGAAGTGGACCAAATATTTTGAAAAGGCAAAAAGCATTGCATGTTACTCAGAGCTACTGACAATTGCACAGTTTGTCTTTGCACTTCCCTCTCACAGTGCAGATGTTAAGAGGGTTTTTTCACTAATGCAAAGCCAGTGGACCAAGGAGAGGAACCAGCTCTCCGTAGAGTCACTAAAGGGGATTCTACTAGTTCAGTACAACTTCAAAGACATGTCTTGCAAAGACTTTCATACTTATTTGTTAAGCTATCGAAAACTGCTAGGAAAGTTCAGCTCTACAGCAAAATATGGATGGGCTGACAAGGAGGATGAAGAAGAGAAGCAGGATGAAGAATAAAACTAAAGATGAAAAGTCTAGATTCTTTTTGTTTAAGTTTTTTTGTCTTTGTGAGACTCTTCTGTTATTTATTTTATTACATTTAAGAGATATATTGTTGAAGCTGGAACAGAATAGTTCATATTTAGAACAATATTTAATTATTTATTTGAAGAGTCTAAGCGAGCTATTATTTTGTTATAGGTTTTTGCAGATTTCATTTTATTTTATTACAGAGGTTAATTCTGCACCATTGAAGTAGAATAAATAATGTTCATCAACCACCAAGAAGCTTGTCTGAATTCGTCTGGAGGCTGTGCCGATCGTCCTCTTTTTTGGAAATCAAAATATGGTCACCCTAAGTTTATGTATTCAAGTTTGAACAAAAATCTTCTGTTTCAAGTAATTACATACTTTATTGTTTTTTTTTTTAATCAGGGGCTGTCGAAATTGTTTGTTAATAAAAGATTTTATTTCTTCAGATAATAATATGACTGAACCAAAAAATAAATGCAGACAGTACAGCTTGGACTATTTGTACTTATTTTGAATATACATATTGATTTCATAAATGTCAAAAATGTAAAAAAACTGGAGGGGCACCAATGTATTGGGGAGGCGCATGTGTAGGCTAGTCAAGGATTGTTTAAACTAGGAAATGGGGGGGGTGGGGGGGGGCAGGGAGTTTAGGACAGGCCAGGTTTTGATCTATACATGGAAAAGGACCTGTACCAATTGGCTAGACAGAGGGGTCAAGCTGGGAAAGATGTGAAGCAAGTTAGGGTGATAAAGGATGAAGTTGGAAACATACTCAGAAGCGAAGAGGGTGTGTTGAGAAAATGGAAAGAGTACTTTGAGAGACTGATGAATGAAGAGAATGAGAGAGAGAGAGAAGGTTGGATGATGTGGAGATAGTGAATCAGGAAGTACAAAGGATTAGCAAGGAGGAACGAAGGACAGCTATAAAGAGAATGAAGAATGGAAAGGCCGTTGGTCCAGATGACATACCTGTGGAAGCATGGAGATGTTTAGGAGAGATGGCAGTGGAGTATTTAACCAGATTGTTTAATGGAATCTTGGAAAGTGAGAGAGGATGCCTGAGGAGTGGAGAAGAAGTGTACTGGTGCCTATTTTTAAGAATAAAGGGTATGTGAAGGCTGTAGTAACTACAGGGGAATATAATTGATGAGCCATAGCATGAAGTTAAGGGAAAGAGTAGTGGAAACTAGACTAAGAAGGGAGGTGATGATTAGTGAGCAACAGTATGGTTTCATGCCAAGAAAGACCACTACAGATGTGATGTTTACTCTGAGGGTGTTGATGGAGAAGTATAGAGAAGGCCAAAAGAAGTTGCATTGTGTCTTTGTGGACCTGGAGAAAGCATATGACAGGGTACCTCGAGAGGAGATGTGGTATTTAATGAGGAAGTTGGGAGTGGCAGAGAAGTACGTAAGGGTTGTACAGGATATGTACAAGGGAAGTGTAACAGTGGTGAGAACTGCAGTAGGAATGCCAAATGCATTTAACGTGGAGATGGGATTACATCAGGGATCAGCTCTGAACCCTTTCTTATTTGCAAAGGTGATGGACAGGTTGACAGATGAGATTAGACAAGAGTCTCCTTGGACTATGATGTTTGCTGATGACATTGCAATCTGTAGCGAGAGAAGGGAGCAGGTTGACGATACCCTGGAGAGGTGGCGATGTGCTCTAGAGAGGTGAGGAATGAAGGTCAGCAGGAACAAGACAGAATACATGTGTTGTGGAACGGGACCCAGACACAGACAGGCGGACATCGTTTTGCACCCAACACACGTTTATTTACACTATATACAGTAAACAGTTCAATGCACAAACCCAGTGCCTCCAGCACTGATCCCCCAAAGTCCAGGCCTCACAGTCACTCAATGCCTTCCTTCTGGCCGCCTCCAGTCCTATCTCCAGCTCCGTCCTCTTCCACCCGACTTCCGCTCTCGACTGGATGGAGGCGGCCCCTTTTATTCCAACCCGGATGGGCTCCAGGTGTTTCCCGGCACTCCTCCTTGGACACACCCCTGTGTGGCGGAAGTGCCGGCTGCGCACCCGGATGCCCTCCGGGCGTCTCCTGTCTTCTTCCCCCCAGCACTTCCTGGTGTGGTGGAAGTGCTAGGCTCCAGGGTTCCTCAGGCACCGGGGCGTCGCCTGGCGGTGGCCATGGGCCCCTACAGGGTTGGGCTTCCAAGCCCCCTACCCGAAGCCACCAATAAAACAAGGGCGGTCGCCCCCTCGTGGTCGGGAGGAGGCACCAGACCTCCTCCGGTCCCCTTGGGCGTCCCAGCTGGGCTCCACCCTCCGCCGCATGCCACAGTGTGTAAATCAGATCAGTGGAATGGTGAAGATGCAGGGAGTAGAGTTGGCGAAGGTGGATGAGTTTAAATACTTGGGATCAACAGTACAGAGTAATGGAGATTCTGGAATAGAGGTGAAAAATAGAGTGCAGGCATGGTGGAATGGGTGGAGAAGAGTGTCAGGAGTAATTTGTGACAGATGGTTTTCAGCAAGAGTGAAAGGGAAGGTCTACAGGACGGTAATGAGACCAGCTTTGTTATATGGGTTGGTGACGGTGGCACTGACCAAAAAGCAGGATACAGAGCTGGAGGTTGCAGAGTTAAAGATGCTAATATTTGCATTGGGTGTGACAAGGATGGACAGGATTAGAAATTAGTACATTAGAGGGTTAGGTAAGGTTGGACAGTTGGGAGACAAAGTCAGAGAGGCAAGATTGCATTGGTTTGGACATGTGCAAAGGAGAGATGCTTAGTATATTGGGAGAAGGATGTTAAGGATAGAGTTGCCAGGGAAGAAGCAAAGAGGAAGGCCTAGGAGAAGGTTTATGGATGTGGTGAGAGAGGACATACAGGTGATGGGTGTAACAGAACAAGATGCAGAGGACAGAAAGATAGGATGAGGAAGAGGATGATAAGCTGTGGCAACCCCTAACGGGAGCAGCAGAAAGGAGAAGATGCATAACATTTCATTTTACCTTAAATATTTTATACAATTTGTGAATATTTAAATTGAGTTTAACAAGTTAGATAATGCACACATGCATCACGTTTCAAAAGTTTTATGAAATCAATTTTGCAACAAACACTTATCAGTGTGAATTTATAAAAGGAGCAAATGAAAAATATTTGAACTGATGTTGTTTACTTAATATATTTTGTAATTTTACAATTTTCCTATGTTGCTCTCATAAAGAAACTAATCAATGAAATGAATGTGTAACATACTCCTTGTGCATGTTAATCTATTAAAATTACTGTAGTCTATAATAACACAGGGTTGACAGCTGCCCTTTGGGAGAGATGACAAAACAATCTTTCCAGCAGCATTCTGTGATTAATAACAGCATGGAGCTAACATGAAGGACTAACTTTCTTACTAGAGGCATTTCACCATCCTACTGATGCCTTATGAATGCTGGTGATTGACACTTTCAGTGCTGAAAGCTCTCAATAAGGACAACTTGCTTTCAGATTACAGTACATAGCATACACTTTGCACTCTTCCTAGCACAAGGAGTTTCTCCTTATCTTTGCAAGCAGAAAAATAATATATTTTATACTCACATGACATTTTTTCCACTTCTTAGTTGATTTGTGTTCATAACCAATTCCCAACATTAATTTCCAATCATAAAACATCGTAATCAAGGACCTCTCCATCCATTTTTGAACTGCTTAATCCAGTTCATCCTTCTGTGCATCTTATAAAGTAGTGATCCTGCAATCTTTTACAGCACACTTCGCTAGGTACATTCTCAGAGCAACTACACAAATGTACAACTACAATATGAAAAACATTCACTTACATAAACAAGGGGTGGCACGGTTGCGCAGTGGTAACACTAATGCCTCGCAGTAAGTACACCTGGGTTTGCTTCCCAAGTCCTCCCTGGGTGGAGTTTGCATGTTATCCCCGTGTCTGCGTGGGTGTCCTCCGGGTGCTCCAGTTTCCTCCAACAGTCCAAAGACATGCAGGTTAAGTGCATTTGCGATCCTAAATTGTCCCTAGTGTATGCTTGGTGGGTGGGTGTGCCCTGCGGTGGGCTGGTGCCCTGCCTAGGGATTTGTTCCTGCCTTGCGTCCTGTGTTGGCTGGGATTGGCTCCTGTGACCCTGTGTTAGGATAAAGTGGGTTGGAGAATGACTGACTGACTTACATAAACACCCATTTCAATGGTTAAACATAGCAGTATAATTCTTTTTTTTTTTTTTTTTTTTTTTTATTAATTTTATTACAATCCATACAAAGCAATCAAGTTTTTACAAAAAGAAATATTAAGAACAGATCGATCCCCACCCCTGAAAGAGAGAGCAAGCCAAACAGCGTTAAATTTAAGGCTTGTAAATATAACTAAATTAATAAATTCTCTGTGCCTTATAAACTTATTTTAAAATATTACTGATTAGATCCTGCCATGTTTTGAAAAAAGTCTGTACAGATCCTCTAACTGAGTATTTGATTTTTTCCAACTTCAAATAATATAACACATCGGTTTCCCACTGACTTAAAAGAGGAGAGTTTGGGTTCTTCCAGTTTATGAGAATAAGTCTACGTGCCAAAAGTGTAGTGAATGCAATCACAATTTGTTTGTCTTTCTCCGCTTTAAACCCATCTGGAAGAACACCAAACACAGCTGTTAATGGGTTTGGAGGGATTGTGAGTCCAAGGCTATCTGAAAGGTAATTAAAAATGTTTGTCAAGAATAATGTTAATTTGGTGCAGGACCAGAACATGTGACCTAGTGAGGCTGGGACTTGGTTGCAACGTTCGCAGGTTGGATCATGCCCTGGGAACATTTTGGAGAGTTTTAGTCGAGACAGATGTGCTCGATATATAATTTTGAGTTGTATGATTGTATGCTTCGCGCATATGGAGCTCGAGTGAATTCTCTGCATTGCTACTTTCCACTCAGTTTTCTGATATATTAATTGAAAGATCTTTTTCCCAGTGTCTTCTTGGATCTTTGAAAGGGAGGGATTGTAAAATGATTTTATATATTGTAGAGATGGAGTCTAAGTCCTTGAGATTGAGCAATATTTTTTCCAGCATGGATGAGGGTGCAAGATGAGGAAAATCTGGAAGGTTTTGTTTAACAAAGTTTCTGATTTGAAGATAGTGAAAGAAATGTGTAGCTGGAATGTTAAATTTGGAATGTAATTGCTCATAGGATGCAAAGACAATGTCTATATAAAGATCTCTAAGCAAGTTAATTCCAAATTTTTTCCAAATATTAAAAACTGCATATGTTTGTGAAGGTTGAAAGAGGTGGTTCTCTTGCAGGGGTGCCACAGATAGAAGCTTCTCCATCTTAAAATGCTTTCTACATTGGTTTCAGATTCTAAGTGAGTGGAGCACAATTGGGTTATTAGTGTATTGCCGATAACGTGTGTTTATTGGAGCACAGAGCAAGGAACACAAAGAAGTACTGCAGGATTTTACTTCTATTGCGGACCAAGCCTGTGTATGTTCTTCTATTTGTGTCCAGGTTCTTATCGCCTGTATATTTGCTGCCCAGTAATAAAACTGGAAGTTAGGTAGAGCCATGCCGCCTTCTGCCTTTTGTCTTTGTAAGGTCGCTCTTTTGATGCGTGGATGTTTTGAATTCCAAATAAATGAGGTTATTGTTGAATTTAATTGCCTAAAAAATGATCTATACTAATAAAAGGCAAAGCCCTCACTCACTCACTCACTCACTCACTCACTCACTGACTGACTCATCACTAATTCTCCAACTTCCCGTGTAGATAGAAGGCTGAAATTTGGCAGGCTTATTCCTTACAGCTTCCTTACAAAAGTTGGGCAGGTTTCATTTCGAAATTCTACGCGTAATGGTCATAACTGGAAGCTGTTTTTCTCCATTTACTGTAATGGAGATGAGCTTGAAACCCGTGGGGGCGGAGTTTGACATCATCACGCCTCCCACGTAATCACGCAGTACGTAGAAAACCAGGAAGAGCCCCAAAAAGCGCTGAAGAAAACATGCATTATATAATTGAGAAGGCAGCGAAACAATAAGAAGCGAGCGAGTGATATATACAACCATATTCATGAGTTCTGCTACTTCGGAAACAAAGCACAGTGTAAACCTACACTTTAAATTAAGTTCATAGACAGGCTGCCGCTGGCGTTTGTAATTTAGTGCCTGCCCATATAAGGCCGTCCGTCAGCGGCAATCCAATAGCAAACTGCCACGGGTAAATATTCACGGGTGAAGGACTGTGCTTATGCAGAGGAAGATGACATAGTCAGGGTGGTGTTTGTCACAAACTCAGCGAAACTGTGAGAGAAAGTTTTAAGTACCGGGACTTCGGTAGCATTAGATACAGCCATGGACATAGCACGACATGGCACCAGCACAGCTGGGAAACTTCGATGCATGTACACCGAGCGGCTCACGTGAACTGACGCAGTGCACAGACAAAAAGCAACAGTTCCGAAGAGCGCTGAACAAAAACCGAATTACACAATTGAAAAGGCAGCAAAAAAATATGAAGCGTCTGATAAATACAAGATAAGTATGTAATAAGTACAGCTACTGCAGAAACAAAGCACACGGTGGAAAAATTGAATGTCCCGCTAAAGAAAGACAGTGTTAAAAAAAAACCCATGCATGCAGTGTGTCAGGTCTCAGATAAAGAAGAAGACGAGCTGTTTATTGATGCAGTAAGAAACGAATCTTTTTCATAGCTTATTTAACACACTACGTCTCCGCTGCGATACGCGGGTATATATATATGTATATGTATATATATATATACCCTGATCTACATACTCGAATAATGAATACTTTATTCGCAAACAATGATTGTTTTGGTAAAGCCATACTCAGTGTATTCATTAGATGAACGGTAAAAAAGTAAGAGCGAGGGGAGGGTCACTTATTGAGGCATGCAGGCAAAACCACATTAGCACGCGGGCTCGATGTACGAAAAAATATATCTTTTCAAGTTCTATTTAGTCCATATGTGTCAAATTCAAGGGCCACGGGCCACATCCGGCCCGGCGTGTAATTATATCCGGCCCGCGAGATCATTTTATATACTGTATTATTGTTATTAATGGCCCGGGTATATGAAGCGCTGGTAACACAATAAACTACAGATCCCATAATGCAGCGCTTCACCTGCCTTGCCGAACACTTACCGCGTTAATCAAGTCTAGCTTGCAAGTTATTGCGAAGCTAGCCCACACGATGCTTAAGAGAAAAGTTGATTCTGAAAATAGAGCCTTTAAAAACCGATGGGAGGCTGAGTATATGTTTACTGACATTGCCGTTAAACCCGTGTGTCTCATTTGTGGAGCTAATGTGGCTGTAATTACAGAATTTAATCTAAGACGGCACTATGAGACAAAACATCACGGTAACCTGAAAGACCTGAATGCAATGCAGAAGATACAGAAAGCAGAAGAATTAAATAAGAATCTGACACTTCAGCGGACGTTTTTACCCGTGCACAATCACAAAGTGATTTCAAGTGAAGCTGCTTTTATGGGAGACACAAATTCACCAGTGCAACTTGCCCCACTTTCCCTGTTGCCAAGTAATGTTGAACCAAGTCGTCACTACGGTGTTCCCAAATACGCACTTTGCTGATAAACTGAGCGCACGGCGCTTTAGTGACTTTGAAGAACAAAAAAAGTCCGTCTACATGCGGCTCGAACCTTGTGCATGTTTGGTAGCACATATCTGTGTGAGAAGCTCTTCTCAGTGATGAAGACTAACAAAACAGCACACAGGAGTCGCCTCACTCATGAGCACCTGCAGTCCATCCTGAGAATCTCCACAACACAGAACCTCACACCAAACATAAACGAACTTGTTGCCAAAAAAAGATACTAGGCGTCCAGCTCTAAAATGACATATGAGCAAAGACAACTGAATGATTTGATTTGTTATTGCTGAAAGGAACACATTTTATTTATATTTCCAGGTTTTGTTATGCAGCATGTTCATATTTGAATTTGTATAATTTTGACAGGATATATTTTTATGGAGAGCAAAATCTTTTGGGATATTTAAAATCTAAGTTTATTTTTTATATAAAATTACATAAGAGTAAAGAAATTTGAATGTTTGTTCTTTTAAAGTTTACTTTATTTCTAACTTGTATAATTTAGACAGCATATATTTTTATGGAGAGCAAAATATTATAAGTTGTTTAAGGTTTGAGTTGATTTATTCAGGAATAATATTCCTGTCTGTTTTTACCATTCCTACCAAAGATATTTCTGTCGACTAAATAAAAATTCCTTCTATTTAAAATTTAAATAGAACTTGAACAAATACGATAGTTCATAATATCCACGCAGACTTGCACGTAAGAGCGGGAGTTATCCGTTTTAACAAGCAGCGTCTTGCACTGATACGAAATAGCTGTGTGTGTATATATGTAGATATGTATGTATATGTATATATATGTTTATATATGTGTGTGTGTATATATATATATATGTATTTGTGTGTATATATGTGTGTGTATGTATGTATGTGTGTATGTATATGTATGTGTATATATGTAGATATATATATATGTATGTATATATGTGTGTGTGTATATATATGTGTATATGTATAGATATGTATATATATATGTTTATGTGTGTGTGTGTAAATATATATATATATATATATATATATATATATATATATATATATATAAGACACACACACCCATCACTCACAACAGTGACAAAACAATTACATTGACAATCATGTTACGTTATTTTCAAAATGTTTCCTTTTCTTTTTCATTGCTTCTTTAACACACTACTTCTCCGCTGCGAAGCGCGGGTATTTTGCTAGTTTATTAATATATATTGGGATGTTTTGAAATAAAAAAAGGGGTTTAGGAAGAATATTCATCTTAACAGTGTTAATTCTTCCAGCTAGTGTGAGATGAAGGGTTGACCATCTATGCAAGTCTTGTTTAATTTTTTCCATGCAAACGGCGAAATTTTGTTGATATAGAGCTTTATGTTTATTTGTGATGTTTACCCCTAAGTATTTAAACTGTTCTGCAATGATAAAAGGTAGGGTATCTAATCTAATATTATATGCTGGAGAGTTCACTGGAAAGAGTGCACTTTTATTCAGATTAATTCTGAGACCAGAGATCTTTTGAAATTCTGTGAGTGCTGCTAAGACTGCAGGCACAGAATTTTCTGGGTCTGATATATACAGTACCATGTCATCTGCATATAATGAGATTTTCTGTTCCAGTCCTTCTCTGATAATCCCCTTTATCTGATCAGTATTTCGACAATGTATTGCCAGTGGTTCAATGGCAATCGCAAACAGCAGCGGTGACAAGGGGCATCCTTGTCTAGTGCCACGTTCTAGTTTAAAGTAGTCTGAGCAAATGTTGTTGATGCAAACTGAAGCTTCTGGGTTAGTATACAGTAATTTAATCCATGCACAGATGTTTGGGCCAAACCCAAACTTCTCCAATATAGTAAAAAGTTATTTCCATTCAAACATGTCGAATGCTTTTTCTTCATCCAATGATAATAATGTTTCTGGGGT
The DNA here is from genome assembly GCA_026402145.1 of Polypterus bichir lapradei. Classification (NCBI taxonomy): domain Eukaryota; kingdom Metazoa; phylum Chordata; class Cladistia; order Polypteriformes; family Polypteridae; genus Polypterus; species Polypterus bichir. Next base: position 65,361,183 of record JANRMT010062790.1, on the reverse strand, counting down.
GTTTGATTTAGTTGGTGAGTATATTACATTAAACAGGCGTCGAAGATTGGAAGATAAGTGCCGGCCCCTAATAAATCCAGTTTGGTCTTGTGATATTACTGAGGGGAGCACTTTCTCCATCCTTCTGGCTAAGATTTTAGAGAGTATTTTAACGGCATTATTCAGAAGTGAAATTGGTCTGTATGATGCACATTGTAATAAGTCCTTATTTTGTTTTGGAAAGACAGTGATTAGTGCTTGGCGAAAGGTTTGTGGAAGAGATTGGTTATCTCTGGCTTCTGTAAATGTTGCTAATAAGAGGGGAGCTAGCTGAGCTGTGAATTTCTTGTAAAATTCTGCAGGGTAACCATCAGGGCCTGCTGCTTTCCCGCCTTGGAGTGATTTTATAGCATCTAGTAATTCTGATAACGTCAGAGGTTTATCAAGTTCCTCCGCACTAAAAGCGTCTATTTGTGGTATCTGTAATGTATCCAGAAATGCATTAGATTGTGTATTGTCTTCCTTAAACTCAGTAGTATATAGGGATTTATAGTAGTCTCTGAAAGTGTGCATTATATTTTGGTGATCGACGATTTTATCTCCGTTCGTGCTAGTGATTACCGAGATTGCGTTGCGAACTTCTTGCTTGTGAATTTGTTGAGCTAAAAGCTTATTAGCTTTCTCCCCATGTTCATAGTAATGATGTTTGGATTTGTAAATTAATTGTTCAGTTTCTTTAGTTGTCAAGAGGTTTAATTCCGAATGTAGGGCCTGCCTTCTCCTATGTAGGGTCTCGCTTGGTAGTCTGGCATGTTCTTCATCTATTTTAGTAATTTCGCTTTTTATCTCTGCTATTTTCTTGGCCTCGGATTTATTTCTGTGGGAAAGATATGAGATAATCTGTCCTCTTAAGAAGGCCTTAAGAGTTTCCCAAAGTATTCCTGCAGAGATCTCGGGGGATGTATTTGTCTCTAGAAAGAATTTGATTTGTTTGGATATAAATTCAGTAAATTCTCGTCAGCTAATAGAAGCGGGTTGAGGCGCCATCTGCGGGGTGAGTGCATGGGGCTTAGTAATTTTAGCTCCAAGATCATAGGTGCATGGTCAGAAATAACAATAGCATCGTATTTGCAAGATTTAATCAACGGCAAGAAGTTATTGTCTATAAAGAAGTAATCGATCCTTGAGTAACAATGATGTATTGGTGAGTAGAAAGAATATGTTCTTGAATTTGGGTTTAAAAACCTCCAGGGGTCTGATAAGTTGTGGTCAGTTATAAACTTTGTAATTATTTTTGCAGTATTAGATGCCATTCCCCCTGTGGAGGAAGTCCTATCTAAAAGTGGATTTAGAACACAATTAAAGTCCCCAGCCATTATAACTTCATGAGTGTTCAGATTGGGAATGGATGCAAATAAATTTTGTATAAATTCCTTACCATCAACATTAGGTGCATAAACATTTATCAAGATCATTTTACAGTTAGATAAGTCTCCCATGACCATTACATATCTCCCTTCAGGATCCAATACTACATCTGATGCTACAAATGGAACAGTTCTATGTATGAGAATTCCCACACCTCTAGTTTTCTTCGTAAAGCTAGAATGGAACATTTGGCCAGTCCAGTCTTTTTGCAGCCGGAACTGATCCTTGCTTATTAAGTGAGTTTCCTGTAAAAATACTATTTTAGCATTTAGACCTGTTAGGTGAGAGAGTACTTTCTTTCTCTTTAATTCGTGATTCAGGCCTTTAACATTCCAGCTTACGAAGTTAACTGTTCCATCATGGAGACACTGATTCTGAGTTTTTGATGTCATTTTATAGTCTTATTATAATTATAAAGACTGAGAGGATAGATTAGGTATAGATCAGGCCTGCTCTCTTTCTCTCCCCCCCCTTAACCCCCCACCCTCCCTTTTTGCCTCCCCAAGTGAGGCTAAAACCCACTTCACACAGTCCCTGTCCTCTGACATACCCAGAGACAGAGTACGTCCAAAGCAAAACAAGCTCCAATGCAGCGGCGCTTTAGGGTTAAAAGATAGAGTTATCTCTAAAAAAAAAAAAGAAAAAAAAAAGGAGTTTTGCACTTAAAATATATATATATATAGTCTTCAGCAATTTTAGTGCATTAAGATGATACACCCAGATAATAAACCCGGGGGATGGTATTAAAAATGTGTCCAGAAGAAGCATAACCAGTCTTAATGCAGTAATAGCAATAACAGTAAACCTAGGGTATGATATTGAACAGTCTCGTTTAGGGTAGAGATGAAATAATAGAAAAGAAAGAAAGAAAAAAAAAAAAAAATAATAATTAAGCACAATAAAACATAAACAGATAGCGCCCTAGTAATACTAAGTAATAATGAGAATATATGCTGATAAAAACCCTTATTTTAAAACGAATAGATCAGACAAAAGATTGTTAATCTTTGCTTTATCATTTTAACCGCCATGACTCACTATTATGTATCAGAATAGTCCCAGGATCAGCTTTCTTAATTCCTTTTCTGCTTCATCCTTGCTAGCGAAGACATAGAATTGACCCTGCCATTCCACTTTCAGTTTTGCCGGATACAGGAGGCTGTATTTGACACTGGCTTGCCGTAGCCGCTGTTTAATATTATAGAAGGCTGCACGTTTAGTAGCTGTTGCTGGAGAGAAGTCAGGGAAGATAAAAATGTGGTTATTTAAATATATAATATCTTCCTTGTTTCTGAGGAGTGCCATCACCTCTAGTTTAAATGATAATCGTTCAAAATGAACTATAAAATATCTTGGTCGGGGTCTGACGGTGTTTGATCCGCGTACGCGGTAAGCCGCTGCTATCTCAGATTCTGCTTTAAAGTCGTCCCCGATTATTTTAGAAAAAAGTTCAGCTGCGAATTTCACAGGGTTTGAACTTTCTCGATTCTCCGGCAGACCTTCAATTTTGACATTATACCTTCTACTCCCATCTTCTAAAGCAGCCAGTCTGTCACCAAGTTTTTCTCCGAGTTTTTTGCATTCGGAACTGACATTTATTGCTCTTTCTTCGGCACTGGCAGCTGAATGTTCGACCATTTCAATCCGATTCGTGAATGTCTCCTTGAGATGCTCCAATTGATCAGTAAGCGTGCTCGGTTTAACCGAGTTTTCCTGAATGCGCTCTTCAATTTTACCTAGCACCTGTCGAAGCTCAAGTTGCACCTCTTGACGCAGCCATTCATTGGCCTGTTTCATCTCCTGTTTCAATTCCTGTTTCAGTCTCTCATGTGCCGTTGCCCTTGCTTTCTCATTAGCCTTCTCGCTTTTCTTTATATCTTGCGTGAGCTCTGTAAGCAACACCTTCAGTTCAGATAGTTCAATTGTGCTTTCTTGTACCATAGATGAAGCAGCAGACTTTGCTGTAGCCGGTGTCCCCGCTGCTCCAGGCTCGCGTAATTGAGTAATTGAAGCCACGGACTTCAAGGCCCTTTCCAGTTTCATGTGATCTTCTGCAATCAGCGAGCTATTCAGATCTGCACTCACGATCGCAACTTCGCTCCCCTTTTCGCTCTCAGCCGGCGACAATGTAATGGACCGTGGTCCCGAGGAGTCTGTGCTTTCGCCCATCTGATCCAGGTCTGTCTCTGAAAGGCCGTATCTAGAACTGGGGCTTGCTGATCGCAGCTTGGGTGTAGCTTTAGTTTTCGATTCTTTCGAACCCCCCTTCTTGTTGGCCATGTTTATATGTGCTTACATATACTGTAGCAGTCCCTCTCGGGTTGAATAAATAAAGGATATCTCAGGATAATAAGCAAATAATACGAAAAATAACACCACTGCTAGCGGAGCTTCACTTCAGACATCCATCTCTTGCAATGGACGAGACCAATCCTCGTATAGCAGTATAATTCTAATGTAATTGTCTTATTAACATAAGGATTGATATATAGTGTCACGCGTGTGCACTTAGGGGGCAGCCAAAGGGACCAAGTGAACGTGAAATAATAAAAGATAAAGGACTAGAACAGAACACTAATGCCTTTCTCCCTCTTTTAACAGAGCAACAGAAGATTAATCATTCTTTTCTGCCCCAGTCCCATCTAATACCATCTCTACTGGGTCCTCATGAAGACGGCACTTCCGACTCACCTCTGATGACGTCACTTTCACTTTCAGCCAGCCAGAATGAGTTCACTTCCGGTCCACATTCGATGACATCATGTCTGGCTAACCATGAGGATGATGTCACTTCTGGTCCGCCTTTAATGACATCACATCCTTTCTGCCCTCAACTGCTTTCCTCTCACCATTACTTAAATAACCCTGTTTTCTCTGCTATGTTGAATGTTTTTTCACTTTTTTACAGAATCTACAGTTTTTTTTAACTACTCCACCCAAAAGACATTATATGGGAAAGCTTCCTCAAATCTTTTTCTGGGTTTTTGCCTCATTATAGTGTCACAATGGTCAGTTGACTATGGAGGAGAACTGAGGTGTCCATAGTACTTGACAATAGAATATTATAACACACTTCTGTCTTTTCAAATTAAGCTTTTAAAAAGTAAGAAAGCACCAATCAAAAGAAGTCTTTTAAGTAAAACAGATCTTACAGCACTCATAATGTTTATATTTACTAAGTAGATTGTTATAATTCCTTTCGGGGATAAATCAGTTCTCTCTGATAAAAATTCACTTTAAAATGTATATTTTTTCTTTGATTTACTATGGCCCTGGCTACATTTGTTTTTCCTTGAAAAATATAACATCTTGAAAATTAAACAGTAAAGAGAATTTTACTAGCTGCAAATTAGTCAAGCATTGTATTGCTAATAAATGGTTGTCTGCTACAATTAGTAGAGAAAAGCATAAGAATAATGATTGCTACAAACACATGTTTTGTACACATTCTTTTGGAATTAAAAAAAAGTTTAAGACAGAAGGAAAAAAAGCCTATTATTGCTGTACGTTTTGTTTATTATCATATAAAAATAGACCAAAGTAAGTCACACAGACATTTTGTCATAATAACATCAAGAAACAAAATGTTGATTAAAACATACAAGGCCTCATCAATTCATATTCATGTAAGGTTTTCAAGACAATATTAATCTGTGATTTGAAATTCACCAAGCAGCTGCTTTCAGGCACATCGCTAAATAGCTGGTTATGTGTGTGAAAAAATATTTTTGAATGTGCTTGCTATAATTTGTTTTTTAGGTTCTCCATAAGTTATGTCATGTCATTTTATAATGTTTTTTAATCCATACCAGGGTCACGGCGAGCACACCAAACACACACACACCAAACACACACACACCAAACACACATTAGGTCCAATTTAACATAGCCAACTTGCCTATCCTGCATGTCTTTGTACTGTGGGAGGAAACTGAAGCACCCAGAGGAAACTCACAGACAACATGCAAACTCCACGTAGGGAGGACTCAAGACACAAACTCTGGTCTTCTTACAGCAAAGCAGAGGCGCTAGCATGGCACCACCATGCTGTCTAGCTTTATATGTGTTGTCAGTACGTTATTGGTTGTTGAAAAAAGGGCACTGGACATGGTAGGATTATCTGTTCTTCTTATCTTTTCAAAGTGTCTCTCTCCATCATTTTGAGGCACCTTTTCTACATTGTCATTCTCAAGATGCTTCATTATTTGTACCTATGCATATTATGTTTTTACATTTGAAGCTCTGCTTACTGACTGCTTATTTCTGGATCCTTGTTTGTGTCCTTGTTCCATCATTGATGTGTTTTTATGCATATTTAGGAGCTAGTGTGTCCACAAGAACTTACTCTGACCAGGGTCTTGAAGTGAACTCTGTGTGTAATAATGTATAAATGTTTGAGCATAATGTATAAATGGTGCATACACATAAAAACATTGCATATGCACAAAAATGTTGCGTACGCCCGTGTCCACGCTCATATCGATATGTATAAAAACTATACTTGGCGTAAAGCCACAAACATTTTTACGCCAACTAAATCCTTGGCGTACGCAAGTTCTCCGCTTGGTTTTGCAAACTGGTGGGACCCAGTGTCAAAGCAGTGCTTTTGTTCCTGTGTGGTTTCCCTTTCTTTTTTAGATCCACATCCCTGACGCAGCTTTATCAAATACACTTAAATTAACCACCATATTATTTATTAGTTTAAGGCATCTGATTATAATTAACCTGTAACAATATAATGGTCCACGGAATGGCCAAACTATTCCAAATACCATAGCTGCTTTAGCGTTGTTACTCTCACTGCACCTTCTTCTTCTTCTTCTTTCAGCTGCTCCCGTTAGGGGTTGCCGCAGCAGATGACCTTTTTCCATATTACTCTCACTGTACCACTCAGTGTATTTATATCACTGTATCTGAGTGTGGAATCACAGCTCTACAGCAGCTGATCGGAAAGAGAATTATCAGTATACAGCATCAAGCACACGCTGCCTCAGCCATGCTGTCTATTTGAACTGCTCTCATATGACAAATGCTTCAGAGCTTTTTCTGTAGGGACATCGCAGTTCTAAAATAGTTTGATCCCAAAAGCTCTAAACACACTCAATCAGTTCAAGTGCTCCTTGTAGAACTGTTTGTACTTTTAAGTACAATCACCTCACTGTAAACTTGCGATAGTTATAATATTGTACAACCTTAGCCAATTTATAAAGCACATATTTACATATGATGACGATATAATTTTTAAGATGAAATGCAGCAAAATATGTTTATTACATTATACAGATAAAATGTTAACATCATTTAAATAATCTATATTGTTAATAATCAAACGTGAGGACACAGTGTCGCAGTGCTAGAGACAAACAAGGCAGGAACAGGATTGTTCCTGCCTTGCGCTGTATTCTTGCTGGGCCTGGTGCGACCTTGGATGGATAGAATAATTAAACATGTACTACAAAGATATTTCAATGTTCCTTAAAAGTTTTGAAGAATCAGCGATCTAAGCTTACAGATGGCTTGACATTTATTAAAAAGCTAAATGTGTGGTGATTGGGTAATTGCAGAAAGAAAAGGTAGGACAGGAATTGGGGGTTAGTACATTTGAAAGAGACAGTACTGCTGCAATAAACAATTTCATCGAAGGTCGCGCACGGTGCAGCAAGCATCTTTCAGGAGGCAGGAGCAATCTCTGGATGGGGCGCCAGGTTGACACTATCACTGTGTCACCGTGTTCCTATGTTTAATAACATGCTTTAATTCCTATCATCATGAAAATGATATCAAGTATACATCTCAGTATTTAAATTATTCAGAGAGCTGTAATATCACGAATGTAATGTATTCTGTGTCCCGTCGGAGGAAGAGAAAGCCTGTTTAAGAATCACATAGTGATTTGGACATAGAGCACATAGAAGAACAAATACAATACAAAGCATTTAATGTGCTACTTTAGTTACGATGGGATTTGAGAAACTAGTAAATTAACAATTTTAAGAAGTTTATGATCTACTTTAATGATAAAATAAACTACTTGATTAAAGTGGAAATTTCAAGATTAAATTTCTGTGCTTTTTTCCCCACTGTGTCCCTATTTTTTTTTGTGTTTTCTCTCTACCCTAATAAGCTTTCCTTGCCTGCACTTGGTATTCGCTGAAATTCTTCTATTTTCCCCTGTGCTTTTGACATTGTCTTTTAACAGAACTCTGAGCTTTAGGGCTATTTATATTGATTTGCATATTCAAATATGCGTAATTCTGGTAGGAGTTGGGGAGTGGCAGCAGGCGCATGCATATGTGTTACTTTTCACGCTGACCTGGATTAATGGAGTAGAAGAATGTGGAAGTTGGTGTAAGCATAGATTTATGCATCTGGATTTTTCTGTGCGTATGCACATTTCCGCTTTTGTCCGTACACCATGTTTTAGTGTGAATTCTATTCACGGCATTATGCATGAGGCCCAAGGTCCTTTTTAGAAGCTAATAGTACCTTATGAGCTAGTAACACGTCTTTTTTAACAGCGTCTTTATTGGTTTAACAGGAGCATGTCTTTTTTTAATGTCTGCAGAGTTGTGATAATCGAATAATTACTGTTCAAAATGACACAGCTTCATAGGAATTTAACAGATTTTTACCCTTACTCTTTTACCCTAATGCTGACAATTTTTTTTTGGTGGAGCAACATCATCCGCCTATACTGTTATGCTAGTCATGTAAAAATACAAAATGGTCTGAAAATCCACAACATGGACACCCTCCAAATATTGTCTGTTCCAAACTGGCCACTCTCCTTCTTTCCCAAGAAGGTCTTATTTATAATCATAATCAGAATGGAATTATAAAAACTTGATCACCAGAAAAATACTATTCAATAACTACAGCTAAATCACTAAGACGTAAACCGGGCCAATAACAAAGAGTAACGTCAAAACAAAAATATTGAATACAAAACTTTCTATGAGAACTACTTTACTAGCTGAATCTATATCTTGGACAAAGCAGCTCACATCAAAAACTAAACACTTTCTTGGGGAAAGAAATCAAATTCATATTTTTATATTAAAATTATGGTCCAAAGTAAAGCCTTTCAAAATCTAAAATACACATAAAATAAAATAAATACAAAAATCAAGTACTTTTTTAAACTAAACTAACAGGTCTCCCAGTTTTCAACATTTGCTAAAGTACTAGTGGCAGTACTGGGTTTGCCATCTGGATGTATTAAAAATGACAGCCATGATGTCAAATGTCTGTGCACATATGTGGGAACCATTACTGTAGTATGCTAAATAATTCACACATTCCCACGTTGCTGCCAAAAACACCCAACCACAAAATAATGTGCAAAAGCCAAACAAAGCCCAAAACAACTGATAAAAGACCACAGAGTATTGTGTGAAATAGAAGAAAATGCTAAGGTTAACCTAAAGCACAATTTTTAGACTCTCCATCTCCCAACTGTTAAGATTCTCTCCTGTCTGCTCAAAAAGGTGCTGGCTCTCCAAAGCAAAAATCAGACCTGTACTTTTCAACAGGTCCGAGGCAAATGTGTAGGCCTTGCCCATCCAAACCAGATTGACCCGAAACTCAAAATGAAAGCTCCCAGCCTGCATTGGTCTAATAGTTGGACAAAGGCTTGAAAGACAAAAATATCCATAAAGGGTGTGAGAAAGCTGTAAAAACATTGTAGCACTGAAACAAGAACAATTATTCTTTAAAGAAGTAAGCATTTGTTACAAAAGAAAAGCTTTGAAAGCAAGAACAAAGAAAATGACTCAATCACAATGGGGATTGTACACAAAAGGGCAAACCAAAACATTAGAACACTCTAGACGAGAACAGGCCATTCAGCCCAGCAAAGCTCGCCGGTCCTATCCACTTATTTCTTCCAAGAAAACATCAAGTCGAGTTTTGAAAGTCCCTAACGTCTTATTGTCTACCACACTACTTGGTAGCTTATTCCAAGTGTATATCATTCTTTGTGTCAAGAAAAACTTCTTAATATTTGTGCGAAATTTACCCTTAACAAGTTTCCAACTGTGTCCCCGTGTTCTTGATGAACTCATTTTAAAATAACATTTTCAATCCACTGTACTAATTCCCCTCATAATGTTAAATACTTCAATCATGTCACCTCTTAATCTTCTTTTGCTTAAACTGTATAGGCTCAGCTCTTTTAACCTTTGCTCATAATTCAACCCCTGTAGCCCTGGAATCAGCCTAGTCGCTCTTCTCTGGACCTTTTCTAGTGCTGTTATGTCCTTTTTGTAGTTTGATGACTAAAACTGCACACAGTACTCAAGATGAGGCCTCACCAGTGCATTATAAAAGTTGAGCATAACCTCCTTAGACTTGTATTCCACACATCGTGCTATATATCCTAACATTCTGTTAGCCTGGGGGCCGATTTATACTTCACGCTCAGAACGCGTACACGCCCGCATCATGGCTGCCACGCGTTCCCAGTATTCATTTCGCGTCCTCTAAGCAGGTCCTCAGAAATTAACGTGACGCGTGCTGCAGTACCAGCAAAAAGTCGGGGGGGCGCAGTGTGCTAAAAGTCGGAATGTGACATCAGAGTCTCTGTTTACTATCTACATGTGACAGAAAGCCTCTATGTAGATCCTACGGGGATCGATGTGCGTGCTTCGCTGTTTGATGAATGGTTCGATGTGGTGAAGCAAAATGCCGACATACAGATGCATTTGTGGTGCTTTTATATTCAAGCATCGCATATTCCCGATCGTAATGACACGATGCATTTTAAAAGTCTCACATAACGTCTTTGTGCTGTCACGGTGAAAACGTGTATTTTGTGATTAATGTGGAAATTTCGGCTTTAATCTCGAAATATCCACTTTAACCTCGTAGTTTATCATTAAAGCAGACGGTCGTAAACGTCATCCCAGTTTTTAATCGCTACAAGCTTCTTGGACCTGACAACTGCGGCAAGCAGCAATAGATCACCACACAGAACAAATTAAATGTATGATATTCCAACTCTCTGCACATTTAGAATCTTTAGATTTATACTTGATATCACTTTCATGATGGAATGCATTAAAGTGTGTATTTTACACTTTACATATAATTTAGTTTAAATAATGAATACTGTTAATAATTACACACATGGGGGTGACACAGCGGCGGAGCAATAGCACTGCTGTCTCGCAGGGAGTTATGTTGCTGGTATATCCTGCTTGTATTCCACACTGTGCTCCGGTTTCCTTCCAAAGATATGCAGATTTGGGGATTTGGTGCCGCTTAAATGACGCTAGTGTATGTGTGTGCTTGTATTCACCTTGCGATAAGCTGAGACCTCGTCCAGGGATTGTTTCTCAGTCGTGCCAAATGCTTGCTGGAATGGACACATCCCTGGATTTATGGATTTAATCAATAAACATCCTTTTCAGAGATATTGCGGTAAGGTGTTATCGGAATTTAATGAGCGTTCTAGGCAATTCACTACACAGAGAAGCCGAACATGTTCTCACCGTGATAATATCTTGCACTGCCACCTAGTGGATTCCTCCAGATTTACGTAAAGTACGCGCGCAAGTATAAACACTACAACGCTTGCGTAGCAGGAGCGTCCTCTGCAGCATGCGTCGCATCGCGTGAAGTATAACTCCGGCCTTAATGGCTTTTGAACACTGTCAGGAAGTTGATAGCTTAGAGTCCACTGTGACTTCTAAATCCCTCACATAAAGTGTACTCTCAATTTTCCGACCGCCCATTGTGTATTCAAACCTAACATTTTTACTTCCTATGTGTAATACTTTACATTTACTGACATTAAATTTCATCTGCCACAAATCTGCCCAAGCCTGTGTGCTCTCCAAGTCCTTCTGTAATGATATAATGGATTCCAAATTATGTGTTAATCCACCTAACTTGGTATCACCTGCAAACTTAACCAGCTTGTTACTAATGTTCCTATCTAAATCATTTATATATATTAAAAATAGCAGCAGCCCTAGCACTGACCCCTGTGGAACACCACTCTTAACATCGGCCAGTTCTGATGAGGTTCCTCACACCATCACCCTCTGCTTCCTGTGTCTGAACCAATTTTGCACCCATCTAAAAACATCACCCTGAACTCCCACTTCTTTTAATTTGATGCCCAACCTCTCATGTGGCACCTTACCAAATGCTTTCTGAAAGTCCAGATAAATAATATCATAAGCTCCACTTTGATCATATACTTTTGTTGCCTCCTCATAGAATTCCAGCAAGTTAGTAAAACACGACCTCCCTCTTCTGAACCCATGCTGACTGTTCAGAATAACTCCTGTCCTTGCCATGTGTTGCTCAATCTTATCCTTAATAATTCCTTCCATTAAATTTCCTGTGATGCATGTTAAGCTTACAGTATTGGCCTATAGTTGCTTGGATCTGCCCTGTCACCCTTTTATATTATGGGATGATATTTGCCATTTTCCAATCCTTTGGAATCTCTCCAGTGCACAGTGACTTCCTAAAAATGTGTCAAGGGTTTAGATATGTACTCACTAGCTTCCTTAAGAACATGAGAATAAATATTATCTGGTCCTGGTGATTTGTTTGATTTCATGTTATTTAATCTGAGCAGCACTTCTCCCTCTACAATTTCCAAATCCTTTAGTACCTCCTTAGTAGTCGCGTTTACCTCTGGGAGGTTATCCACTTGCTAACTTGTAAACACCTCAGAAAAATGTAAGTTTAAGGCATCCGCTATTTCACTTTCTGTATCTTTTAATTCCCCTTTACTGTTCCTGATGCACTTGACCTCCTCCTTGACTGTTCTTTTATTACTAAAATACTGAAAGAATATCTTAGGGTCTTCTTTAGCTTTATCTGCTATACTCCTCTCCAACTGTCTTTTAGCCTCCCTGATATCCTTCTTAATGGTTGCCCTCATGTTCTCATACATTCTACAATTCACTTTGCAGTCATTAGTCTTATATGCCTTATAAACCAGTTTTTTTTTCTTTGCAACTTCTTTTTTAAATCTTTATTAATCCACCATGGAGTTTTTTTAGTTTCCTATTAATGCCAAATTTAGGTATGTATCTGTCCTGCATTACATGTAAAATATTATTAAACCTGTTTCACTGCTTCTCGACTGTCTCCACACTTAAAAGCTTATCCTAGTGTACCCTACTTAGACATTGTCGCATCTGCTCAAAATTAGCCCTACCAAAATTCAACTTAACCCTAGTGGTTCAATCACCTCTACACCCTCAATTCTATCCTGATTATTACAAAATACTAAAACCAGACAGACTTCACCCCATGTTGGTGCTTTAACATGATGTGTAAAATAACAGTCACTGATTACTTCTAAAAACTCCTGCTCTCGTACTCCTCCATCTACAAGGTTATCCCAATTAATATTTGGATAATTAAAGTTCCCCATGACTATAATATCTCCATGTAAACTTGCCTTTTTGATATTACTAAAAAGATGTGTGTTGAAATTACTGTCTGAATTGGGTGGTCTATAACACACTCCTAAAATAAGACCTCTTTATCTAATATTTTCCAGGCGAAGCCGCATGTCCTCACTACGATGGGGCTCATCATCCAACTGAAGAGCACTTAAATTTAAATTCTGTTTGGCATAAACAGCAACCCCACCTCCTTTTCTGTTCTGTCTATCCTTCCTAAAAAATGTGTATACCTGTATGTTACACTCATCCCCATCTTTGTTATTTAGCAAGGTTTCTGTTATTGCTATAATATCATAATTATGCTCTGCTACATACAACTTCAACTCACTTACCTTATTTTTGATACTTCTAGCATTAAGGGAAGCTATTTTTAATATGTTACTCCATTTTACATTTACTGTAAATGTTTGCTTAGAACTTACATTACTATGCATTTTTATTTCTACACTATTGTTTGTTCTTCCATTTCTAGATCTAAGCCTGGCCTGTCCTAAACTCCCTGCCCCCCCCCATTCCCTAGTTTAAACAATCCTCGACTAGCCTACACATGCGCCTCCCCAATACATTGGTGCCCCTCCAGTTCAGATGTAACCCGTCACGGCGGAACAGGTCCCATCTGTTCCAAAAGGAGTCCCAATGCCCCATAAACCTATACCATTCTTCCCTGCACCAAGATTTGAGCCACACGTTAAGCCTTCTCATCTCCTCAATCTTACCTGGACTGGCGCGTGGCACAGGCAGAACTTTGGAGATGACTAGCTTGTCAGTTCTGCTCCTCAGCTTTGCACCTAATTCTTTGAATTTGGATCACAGAACTGACAGACTACCCTTATGTTTGTCATTTGTTCCAACATGGACAATGACAACTGGATCCACCCCCGCTCTGGCCAAGAGCCTATCCACCCTTCCAAGGGAGGTCTCCCAACTGTGTTTCCGGAAGGCAACACACCGTGTCTCTCTCTGGAACACATCTGCGCTTCAATCCGCCTAATGATTGAGTCCCCAACTATCACTCTCTCTCTCTTTTTGGGAACTGGTTTTGAGGTGGCCTGTTGGGGCTCCTCAACCCTGCCTACCACCTCAGAATTATCAGAGACACCGTCCAGCTCCGCAAGGAAATGATATTGGTTTGACACTTCTAATTCTGGGGTTGATGCCCCCGGACAGTGTGCACCCTTTATCTTACGCCTTGTGACCGTGACCCACCTATTTCTACCTGTCTGGTCTGGAATCTCCTCCCGCGCCACCTTGGGGGTGCACACTATCTCTCTAAAGGACACCTGGGCCAAGTCTGCCAATTCTCTATTACAATACAGGTCGGCCAACTCCTCCTCCAGTTCAGAGACCCTGAGCTCTAGGTGCTAGATCATCTGGCATCTCTTGCAGATGTAGCCCTTATAGACAACTGGCTCCTCCAAACCATCATCTAAAAAGTCCAACATCCAATAGGACTTGCATTGCAATGGCCTCATTACTAAAATTTGATTTGAGATTACTAAACTGCTTTAACTTTTTTTTTTTTCTTAAAATTAAATTTCTTCTACTTTCAGCTGCTCCTTAAATGGTAACTCTAAGATCTGCTACAGATATTTTACAACTTTTCTCCTTAAGCCCCTGTACTGTTCTCCCTCTCAGCTGCCTGCTATTTGTCTTTCTATGAGGTTAACTTTACTTTTTTCTGTCTCTTCTCCTAACTTTGCACTCCTCTTACTTATAAGCTCTCCACTTGCACTGTTTGTATTACCCCATATTAATGAACCCTTACACTGTCGCCCACTTAACTGTTCTACCTCTGGACCGCTAAGGACAGTTTAATCTAAAATAAACAAATAAATAAAGCTTTACTACCTTATTTGCTCCAACAGCCCCTTGTGCCTGATCAGGGTCTTAATGTTGGCCGCTTACCTGCGCACTGCTGAGCCTTCCCCTTTCACTGCTTTTTTTTCTTTTCCTTTAAACTAAGGAATTGCTGTTACGACGACGCGGTTATTTGCTTACGTCAGCACAAAGCACAAAACCTAATGAAAAAATCCAGAATTCCAAAATGAGTACTTAATCAAAGCCAGACTATACCTAGACCAACCAATCCATCGAAAAACACAAATCCAAAAAGGTAAGCAAAAGCCAACAAATATTAACACTCTCTTAATCAGCTTCCTGAAGGATTTCATTATATGACAAGTTGAGGCCAGTAGTCAGAGGTCATTTAAGGCTTTCGGCTTGGAGATTTTGTGGTATGTTGTATGCATGTACGATAAAAATATACTGGAGAATTGAGAATGGCAAGTTATGTACTAAAGCAAAATCCCAATTAAACACAGTAGATGTTTGCTCAAGTCCATAATATTTGTGGAGTCTATGACTGAAATAACTGCAGTGCCAAACTTTTTTTTAGATTTATCTGTGATCTTTTTCATCACATGTAGTAAAAATCAATGAGTGACTGTTAATGTGAAATGTTTTCAGTTGTTATTTTCTAATTGTGTACCAAACAAAGATGAAACGGAAATGGCAGAGGAAACCATTACCCTGAAGCTTATAGCCGATCCAAAGGCACGAGTGGTCTTCTTTTAGACTGGATGGATCTTATAGAAATGTTTTGCTTTTTTCTTCCTAAAATGAAATGGATACACTCTTTCACAATGTGGGTGCAATCCCAAAACACATATGAAAACTCAATGACACTTTAAAACATTTGGCTTTAAAAATTGATGTATTTAAGATTTTTCTTGTGATCAAATTTGTATTGAATATTCAAGCCATTTGACAGGAATTACAATAAAGTCATGCTCAGGAAACCACCTGATAACACAACCCAACTAAACCCTGCCACATTAAAGTTGACAGCAACAACATAAAGAATAATGTAACCCATGAAGACAAGAAGGCAAGTGGACTGCTGTAGAACGAAGCTGGAATTGCCCATTCTGCGATGCACACCATACCAGATATCTTTAAATCATTTGAGATATCTCTTAATCATTTGAAGATATCTGTAAATGATTTATAGATATCGTGAAATGATTTACAGATATCTTGAAATGCATCTCGAATTAAGATATCTTTAATGCACTTCAAGATATCTTTAAATGATTTGCAGATATCTTTAAACGAATTACAGATATCTTTAAATGAGCGCTTGTGCATTTAAAGATATCTTTAAATGATTTGCGGATATCTTTAAATGAATTACAGATATCTTTAAATCACTTCCTCTTTATTTAAAGATATCTTTAAAATGAATTACAGATATCTTTAAATCACTTCCTCTTTATTTAAAGATATCTTTAAATCACTTCCTCTTTATTTAAAAGTTGTACTTATTATTCAAAAATCACATCACTTCCTGTGAAAGGTTTCCGTTTTTCATTCGTTTATTATAGAATTACAAATATATTTGTATTTCTGTTTTCCAACGTGCGAGTAGTACAGTCTCACAGTCACGCCCCAGAGGTAATGCTCAACATTCATTTTATAGTAATTTTTCACAGTTTTAATCATATATAGCACCGTTTCACGCAAAATATAAATGGGAGCTGCCGCACGTTTGGGTTTCTTAGTTCGAATAAAGGCAATCGTTTCCAGTCAGACTCCTCGATATTTTACCTTTTTATCCTGGCGTTAGGATTTTTTTCCATATTTTTTTGTCCATGTGTGTAGAATGTGAAATATGAGAGCGATTGTTTGCGCCGTTTATGTTTGCTGTGCATAAGTTGCTCGCAGCGCCGGTTATTTACTTATTTATATGAAAGGCGATTTTGACATGTTTATCATGCGGCTTTCCTACGTAGACGACATTTAGATAAATTTGTGCATGTGTGTACTGTTTAGCTCTCCTTTTGCAGATCACATGTTAAGAGAGAGGGGTGAAATCCAGCGAATGAGCCCAGGCACTGACATTCGTACATCAAGCAGAAGAAGAACTTGGAGCAGACATGGAAGGGCAGAACTCGGCTGCAGATTCTGAAGCGGCCGCATTTGTTCGCGAAACTAGAGCCTTATTTCAAAGACGTTCAACTGCAGAGACGAGTCACAGAAGAGGAGGTGATGACTAGATAACTTCCAAGTCATGATACGGAATAATTCACTTCATAATTAAAAATTGCCCGTTTATCACGATTAATTCATGATGGAACCTTATATCCACTTTCCTTTGCAAGTTTGTCAGTCAGTCAGTCAGTCAGTCATTACCCAACCTGCTATATCCTAACTCAGGGTCACGGGGGTTGTGTATTTTAATTATAATAAGCGCATACTAACAAACATGTGACGTATTAGTTTTAAACTAATTCGTGAAACATAACCTCCCACTGTATTTTTATAGGCAGAAAATATAAAGGACGGGTTAGAGGCGATATTTGGAAAAGTAACTTGTTTCTGTTACAAAAACAATGAAGACTTTGTCCCTCCACCATTAGAAATGGCCAGGTTGACAAGAAATGGTCTAGGTTAGTAATTTTAATTTACAGTAAGGTGTCTATATTTTGGTAGGTAAACTATACATTTTATTAATTATGAAGTGATTTCAACATCTGTAATTAAATAGTCTATAACTAAAACCTCAAAAGTGTTGTAAAATGTAATATTACAAGGAAATGGCTGTAGTTAACAATTTCAAATATTGCAGGTGTTCCTAAACATTAACACCCTGGTTCTACTGAAAGATATGGCTAGACTGCATTTTTTCTAAAATTGTATTTATTTAGTAAAGCAAAAATGTATTTTAGGGTTATATACACTATTTTTAGATTCCTGTCTTAGATGTTGAAGTTAGAGAAGAGTCAGTTCAGAGAGTAGCAGATGTTACAAACCAACCAGAGGTATGTAAACATTTTCACATTTTTGTTTAAATGTAAAAGAATATGATAAAAACATAGTGCCTGTTTGTTTGTATTACGGAATTGTACAAATTTACCAATCTAAAGCAAGTTTAATTTGAAAATCACTTGCGTATAAATAGAAAAAATGTGTACATTTTCACATTGTGTTCCAATGTAAACCTTAATGTAAAGATAGAGAGAAATTTCAAGATTCTTTAACTGGATAAATTAAAAACATCCTTTTAATAACACCATAGGATTATGTTTTACGGTAGGAGCTGCAATTCTGAAACCAAAGGCAAAATACTGTAGTTCTAGCAAGAGGTACCGTAGATCCCGGAATACAAGCCGACTCGGTATATTAGCCGACCCCCTTCTCTACCTACTAAATTACATGTATTTGCTGATGACTGGTATTTAAGCCGACCCCCTTCTCCAAGCAAAATTTTCTAAATTTCCTTAAAAGTGTCTCTTCAGGTATATTTATCATGTTTATCGGCGAGAATTTGAGACTGCCGGCATTTTTGATGGAAACCAGGAAGTGATTGCGGAGAAGTTTGGTAAAATTAAGCCTTTGTGTTGAAACTATATACGCAAATACGGTACATCGGCAGGTGGATTTCCGGAGACTCGTTATAAATTTGACTAACTTAAATACGCAATACAGTGGACCCTTGTCTTAAGAACTTAATTCGTTCGCGAAGGCTAACCCATAATGCGTTCCGAACCTCCCACTGCAACACTTACTTAACCTTTTCATAATAAAAAAGGGTTGTATAATGTGCATAATTTACCAAAACACCAATACTTTTTCTAATGTACTAACCAAAAAGTTATAAAAAGTGCCTAGCCTACCAGAAGTAGGCTAAATTAAGCTAGGAGCATGGCAGCGCGCAGCGGCTCAGGGGCTCTCCTTTTCAGTGCACTTTTTTGTTGTTTTTGTACTTTTTTTTCCTTGGTTGTGCATGATCGGTTCGGCAAACATCCGCTACACCTGTCAGAACCTTATAGACATCGGTGTCCAGAGCCAGACATCTGTTTCGAGTGTTTTTCATCACACGCACAACATCCCAGACAACATAGCGAGACCAGCGGGCTCTCCATGGATTGTTGTCAGGGCTAGGAGACGACGCAGACGGAGGAGGGAAAGAAAGCAGAAGCGGGGCCACAGATCCGGCGTTATGCTAAGGCTAAAAAAAACAACCATACAAGCCCTATACAGTACTTTTTTTCTGCACTGAAGGAGCTGCTTTTAATCTCATTGTAGATGTGTATAGTGTCAATAAAAGGCATTCTATTCTATTCTAGAAACAACAATTTCATACTGTACTCACCATTTAATTTGACATCTTTGGGCTGCAGGAAGGGAGGAGGAGGAGAATGAAACGGAAGGTGGTTATTGTTTAGAAGGAGCCTCCTTATGCAAATCTTTTCTTTGTAAAATTGTCGAGATGGTGGATTTCGACATGCTGTACATATTAGCGAGATCGGTCACACGAACAGCACTCTCATATTTCCACACAATTTCCATCTTCGTTTCGATTGTGATCGCTTTCTTTACCTTCTCTTCCTTCCTTAGCAATTATGTGTCTTGCTTGCATGGTCTTAGTGAATTATATACCTGTATATAGGTAAATCACTGCAATGACCGAAATTACATCCACAAACACATGTATCTGGGCTCCAACTGACGCTACTAATGCTCTCGGTTGTTTGTTTACAATCGCACAAGCGGATACACGTGACCGCATTCGGGTCGTAACGCAAGATGTTGGTCGTAAATCAAAAGAAAAATTTTTATTTTAAACTTCCCGATAATTTATTATAAATTTTATTAATAAAATCAACAACTAAAACACTTTTTTGAATAAATTCTTTATTTAATTTAAAGTACCGGCATGCAAAGTTACTTCTTCATCTGAAAGATGGCTCTGTGGTTTCGTCATTATTTACTTTCGTATTGATCGTCAAAACCGGCATTGCGCTGGAAATCTTGAATCTGAAACGATGTTCGTTGTATAAACCGACCCCCAAACTCCAAGCCAAAAATCTAGGACGAAATTCTCGGCTTATATTCCGGGATCTACGGTATATATCTTTAAGCTCATAAATTCTGGTACAGTTATAACACCTCTATGGTTTCTAGCATTTAGTTTCTTATTAATCTTTATTTAAGTTTATAAGTACAAGGATTTATTAATAAAGCATTCTACTTTAGGTAAAATTTGGGGTTTACTTTTTAGTTTCAGTTGTTATCTAACTATTGACTACTGAGGCAGCAACAGCAACACCACCACCTTCTCCTTTTGCATATGTAAATATTGGGACTCCAACAGTACGTATCACAATTAATCTTTTCTCTGTCACATTCTGTTCTTGTCTACTGCAGTGTTTTCTAGTGCACCAGGATAAACTAAATGGTCTTTTATAAAAGAGAAGAAAAAACTATATTTATTAAATGATGTGATTTTTTTTAGCATATTCATTTTTTGTTAAGGAGAGTTATACATTCTTTTAACTCATTGTGTAGTACATTTACAAAAACAAAGAATTATGAGAGGGGTGTAGGGTGCAGTTTGGAGGTTAGTTTTCCTTCAGAGCTGTGGTTATTAAATAATAATTAATACTGTGCTTCTTGTGTGGTCTGCATTTTCAGTTTATTTATTTATTTGTTTATTTATTTTTGTAAGATCCAAATACACCAGTCACATTCTGAGGAAAAAGAGTTGGATCTTAAACTAGGTAATATTACCATTCACTCAAAATTTTTTAGCTCTTGAGTGATAAAAGAAAGAAGAAAAAGGTAGTATAGCCAATAATAAAAATGTATTCTGAGACCTTAGTTTATAATATTTTTCTGTTAGGGTAAACTGAATCTGTTTCCCTCACATAAAACTTTAGTTGACTTCTCATTTTTATAATAATAATTTTAAAGTAACAGCAATTTCAGCATATTGCTAGATACAGTATATTATTTTGGCTTCAGTTCAGCCTCAACAAGTGACCTCTAAGAATACCTTTTGAGTAGGTTTCAAAGTTCTAATAACAAACCTTGAAAGATACCTATGCTATGCCATGTTCTGTCATCTTACCACTTCCTACTGATCTGATGATACTGTTATATTGTTATGTAACTCAGAACTTTTTCTAGCCAGTCTTCAAATAATACAAGATATGAGGTAAAAAATAAACAGATTTTTTTGAGATGCACTTTTCACATTGTTTTTAATGTGTTGAAGGTTTTTCTGAATCGGAATTGCTTGTTGAAGATGAAATTTGTATCAGCATAAGAAGAGAAACAATCTTAGAGGATGTTCAAGCAATCTATAGTAAAACTGACATTCTGAACAAACATTTATGTGTAAAGTTTATGGATGAGGAGGGTGATGACTTTGGAGGCTTAACAAAAGACCTCTTCTCTTCCTTTTGGAATAAGGCTTTTATTGAATGGTTTAAAGGGGAAGATTCTCTTGTTCCTTGTCTTCCTATAAACCAGTTCTCTGAAGCTCCTGGCATATTCTCTGTTGTTAGCAAAGTACTGTCACATATGTGTCAGCTCATCCATTGTATACCACCTCGGTTCTGCAGGTCAACTCTGCTTTCCATTGTGTTTAATACCTCCACTATAGACAGTGGAATACTGTTAGATTATTTTTTGTTGCATGTAACAAGAGCAGAGCGTAGCCTACTGTGGAAAGCTTTGAAAGATTTTACTGCAGTCAGTGCACTTGAAAAACAGGACCTGCTTAATTTTTTTTTCAGTTCATGGCATGTATACTCTTCCTTCTGCATCCAATTTTAAAAGTCAGCTGCTTTTAGTTGCACAAAATGAACTTATTATTAAGCCAATGTATTTGAATACATTCATTGGGCAATCAATACCAGAAGTACACATGGCAATATTTTGGTTACAGCTAGACACAGACCTCATTTCTTATTTGTACTGGAAGGAGATGCCAACTGTAGATCGTGTTTTACACTGCCTTACTACATGTGAACCTGACTTAAGACCTGAAGAAGATGTAGTCTATTATTACCTACGTGACTTTATCAAGTCACTGGACCTAGATGACATGTGTAAATTTCTTCAGTTTGTAACTGGTTCCCCACTGTTACCATATGATGGGATTAAGGTATCTTTCAATAGACTAAGTGGCACACAGCGTAGACCTATTGCACATACATGCAGCAATATAATAGAAATTCCTGTAACTTACACATCTGTGCAGGAATTTAGACGGGAAATGAGGTCTGTTTTGTATTCGGATGAAGCATTTACAATGACAATGTTGTAATTTTTTTTTTATTTTTCTTAAATATAGTAACTGAGTTCCAGGTGCCTGTTTCTGCAAACTGCAGTGTTGAAAGAAACATACATAATATATACTTACATTTCAGAAAGATTAAAAGGTTTTGAAAATCACAGACACATTATTGTAATAATCTCAAATAAAAATTTCCAGTTTTTCATGATTATTTGTTACACACATTGCTAAAATTACATATTTCAGAAACAACTTTGTGTTGTTTAACTACAATTGTCATTATTACAATGTTGTTTCATAAAGTTGGAAGTCAAATATGTATAGTTTTTGCTGTTTGTATTACCCTCAAACAAACTATCTGTTTTAAACTGGAAATGATATGTAATTTTTACAGGAATAATGTGAAGTGTTATGTATGATACAATTTATAATTGTTAATATTTTTGGTAAAGTGCTTAATAATATTGTTTTACAACCAAATAAATTGGTATCTGACAACAATGCACAACATTATACTTAGAAATTTTTTGGAAATTTTTGGACATGTCTGTCGGTGAATTAAAGTTCGTACTGCTGCCTGATAGCACCACATCATATTGATTGGTAACTCTGAGCTGGCCTTGGGTGAGTGAGTGAGTGAGTGAGTGTGTGTGTGTGTGTGTGAGCGGGCCCAGCCTGTAAAAGACTGACATCCAAATCAAGTGTGGTTTCTATGTTGTTCTCATTTCTTCTGGTGGTACAATCAAATAACAAATTTAAATGCATCGCCTATGCAAGCTTGGATCCCCTGCATAAATGTGGAGTAGTTCACCCTTACCACTCAAATAAGATTCCCCCTCTTCCCTTCTGTAATCTCTCCCTCCTGCAGTTTCAACCTTCAACACCAACCTTCCTCCAGACTCAATAAACTCTTCTTGTAAAGTGGTTTTAAATCTGGTCATGGTGTCACAGACAACTTGCATTAGAGCCAGGTGCAGCAGACTAGAAAAGTCTTTGGTGGGTTTTTGGATCCTTAAACTCTAGGGTGTGCAAGGAAGGGCCTTATCTGTCTCCTTAGGTAAAAGAGTTAGACTTGCCCCATATGTTACTTATAGAAATGTTTTTGCTTTTCAAGCATTCTTTCCATGGTTACACTCTTGTTTCTGATGAGAAAGCTAGGCATCCTAGTCTACTGTTAGGAGGAGCTCTATACTGTAAGCTTCTATCCACATTACCTCTCAGTTACATTGAATTTATTGTCGTAATTTACTTTCATTACCTGAGTTTTATTGTGCAGTTCAAAATGGAACATATTAAACTGAAAGACTACAGACATGCATCCTTAACATTTTACATCATGAAAACTACGTAAACAGTTGAAGTTTCCAACCTCAGACATGTGGTGAAAACAGCACCTCATCCAAAGCACTTTGCCTGTTAGATGCACATTTGTGCAGGCAACATCAATCTGTTATACAGGTCCTTCATTTATTTGGATCAGGCATGCAGACACGAGGCCCATGTTTTTGACCTATGTGGTGTCTTTCACAACACTACTGTAATATAAGCTAAGATCAGTGAAAATGGGTGGTTGCTGTGTGTCTTGGATTTCTGACAATAAATGGACCACCATTTGAGGCTACATAACAGTGTACAAGGTTAAATGTTTGGTAAGTGACACAGGGACTCTGAAGAACTCCCAGATTTCTTCCTGCTTACCCTGTTGTAATATTCTGAGACTAACTGCTGAGATTCTTGTGCGGGTATGCCAGGGTGGGCTGTACAGGAGGCCTGGTGGATGACTTCTTTTAGTGAGGAATTGAGGAAGCATATGCAGCTTAATGTTAGCAAAACAGAAGAGATGATGATATACTACTAGAACTGACCAATTCCTTAATCCAAGAAGTAGTTGTATTAATACCCAAAGATGTAACTGGACAAAATCTGTATTGGGCTGAATCACTGAAACAATATACAAAATTGGCTAACTGTGTTTCCAAGGGTTGCTGAGGTCATTTGACATGAGTAGAATAATTCTGCATATGTTGCATGAATTTAAGGTACCAAGTGTGCTCTTTTAAAACAACAGTTGTCAACAGACTGGATAAGTTAATCAATAAGACCAGTTCTGTTTTAGGACCAGGCCCTGGAGTGGTGGCTCTGAGGCTAGGGATCTGCACTGGCAATTGGAAGGTTGCCAGTTCGAATCCCATAAATGCCAAAAGTGGCTCTGCTCTGTTGGGCCCTTGAGCAAGGCCCTTAACCTGCACTTGCTGAGCGCTTTGAGTAGTGAGAAAAGCACTATATAAATGCAAAGAATTGTAAGCTACTGGCTATCAGGAACAGTGTCTCATACCTGCTGGCAACCTGTGGATCACCTTTAGTTCTTGGCTCTTCTACTGTGGTGCAGTGAGTGCTATTGGATATCTTTCTTTTTTACTATTTACCATTACATTTTAATACATATACCTTGAATGGACAATTTGTTTTCTGACATTTCAGTAGGTTAATGTTAAATTTATTATGGTCAAATTATTTTTTTTTTGCTCTCTGTCTAGTATTTAATATGACTAATAACTAATCTAAACTAACATTTTCTTTTGCACAGTTCATAGTTTAAATTTTCCAATCCCTTCTGTTACATACTGTTTTAACTCAAATTTCTTTTGTCTATTTAAAGTGTTTGCTGAATGGGTTTTTTTATTTTTAACATTTATCTTTCCTTGATTTTATTTTTTCTATGACTCTGACACTCCATTCTGCCCTACTGTCCACTGTACCTAAACATCAGACATTTTCTCAATTCTTTTGCAATTTAGAAACTGGAAGTAAAGTTGATTTTTCTTTTTATGTCTGCTTGTGCATGTGTATTTTAAGGCAGTATTTCACAGCATCGGGAAATATAAGACATTTATTAAAGATGCAGTCAAAGAAAGAGACTGTTTACTAAGCATAATTGTAAACCTATTATATCTACTGCCAGTACAATACAAAACATAGAAAATTATAAAAAAAAAATGTAACATGAAATTATATGTTTAGGGTTCTTCCATTAATTCTAAAACTGAAAATGAAATCATGGTTGACAACTCTCTTAATTCTTTTTCCAATATGCTGTTAAGATGATGATGCAGTGCTGTCTGCATTAGATTGTAAAAGCTCAACAACACAACGGACACATCGAAAATAGTTATCCTGTAATCCATCTCCATGCTGAAATTCAGCAGAAATCATATTTCCATCTGCTGATTAGTTCAATTTAATGTGTTGGATGACTCTTCTTCCTTAATCACATCAGAAGAAATTAAAGCTGGCCCCCCAATTCTTTGTAAGTTTTCTAATAAAAGCTGTTCAATAGTAGCATCTGATGGAGCAGAATTTGTGATGAGAAGCCCATCTGACCAAATCTGTTCTGGTGTTCGGTTTCCTTCTGTTCTAATTCTGTGCATATTCCAGCCATTTCTAAATAGTTCAAGTCATTTGTTAATTTCATTAACTCTTTGAGGGCTAATTATTTTTTCTGAAAACTCAGTTTTCTGAAAGGCACCCAATGCGCTGGTTTCACACATAAATCAACATAAAACATCTGTTGCCGCATGCTGAGGTTGCTGTTGGCAGCTGTTTGGCATCTCTGGCAGCAGCGGCTGTGCAGGGACGGCTCGATGGCCAGCAAGAATGCAGAGCAGGCCAGCTACCTCTTTGTCTTCGCACAGCAGGTGGGTGACGGTGGTAGTCGCAGTGTGACACAATATGGTTTGTACCTCATGTCATCAAAAGTGGTGGTCCTTCTAGGCAAACGTTGTGGTAGGCGTATCAGCTACATGAACGTGTTCAGCACCACGATCAGCTGGGGACCGATAGACTGATGCTGGTACCTCACTTTCGTTTTTCGATATCCATCTCCAGAACACTTGTATCAAACTCACAGTCCTAAAAGTCAGAGTCTGATTCAGCAATAATATGTAAAATGTCCATTGAGTATTTTGCTTTGCACATTTGTTTTAGTCTCGCCAGATTTTGATGCCATTTTAGAGGCTGTTTGTTCTTTACTACTCATGCATACGCAGGGAACTGAGGTCAAATCAACAAAGCTACATAACTTTCCTTCAACCAAAGAGAGTCGAACTAAAACATAAGGGCGAGTTCTGTAACAGTTTACAGCCCATTACCATCCTCTACTCCCGAATTTCGACAAAAGTCAACATCAGCCCTGAAAGAGTTAAGGTACACTAAATGAAGACATGCTATGTGTACAGTATTGTCTGGATTCAGAATACGAAGATCCTCCATTTCATAGAACTCCTTGTAAAATGGTTCAATGACCTGTGAGAATACGTCTTTCCAAAGCCTTTCAATTCTTTGGTTGTGTACTGATTGTCCAGTAATATGGCTACCACGCTGCAGTCCCCTTAGGATATTCATGAGCAGTGCTACTTGAGTATTTTCTCCTCCATGATCTGATCTTACTCGAGATGGTAAGCCATACTTCACAACAGCCTTGCAAAAAACTTCTAAAACTGTGAATGATTTGTTATCCAATGCACAATTTAAACATGGAATAAGACACGAGAATCCATCAATACATCCATGAACAGTAAATCCCCATCTACAAAAAAAAATATTTAAAGGAAACCAGAACATAAATTATATATCCTAAATATTTTTTGATCAGAAAATACTGATCATTATGTTGATTGACATTCTATTACTTTTCTCAAATGAATGAGATTACAATAAACTGGCTTACCTTGCTCAGATCTAATTCAGTAATAAATAATGCAGGTAACTAAAAGTGTAAGACCTACCTAATATACTATACAGCAGTACAAAAATGTACAAGAATGAATTACCGTATCAACTTCATGTGGCTGTCCATGTGCCAGAGACTGTTTGGGGATGCAACTCGGTATGATCTTCTTTGGATTACCTGGGCCCATCTTCCTGCAGTACTCATAGGGTCAATTCTCATTAAAGAGCTGCGCATTCTTTTTCTTTGTACAATTAATCCCTTTGCTCTAAGATATCCACTGATCATCTGTTAGGAATTCATACAGCAGGAATGTTTTAGTAAGCTAAAGTACACTAATATGTTGGTGTGTGTGTGTGTGTGTGCACGTGTGTGTGTGTATAACCACAGGATTAATTAATGAAAGGCTTCTTCTAACTTTTTGAAGTTCTGCATAAAAATACCACATCAAATAAACTTAATAAGTGATTGCAGAGAAGCAGAGGTCACTGGGGCAGAACCAAAGTAGGTTAAAGAAAGGAAGAGAAACTGAACCCAAGCCAATGAAAGAATAGAGCTAAACACATTTACCCATAATGTTCCAAATAAGAGTAATGTAATATCCTTGGCCTTTGCATTGTGAGAAAAAACTATTTCTGCAGAGACAACACAAACATGGGGAAAACTTGTACACTCCACATTGTTACTACATATAAAATATGCAAATAAAAATAATTCAGTATCTAGAAGCTAAATAAAAACTTACCTCTGTCCCAGAATTTGGATATTGAGAATGGACCAGTTTTACTTCATTATCAAGTTCATTGTCAGTAATGCCACTGAATTTACTGCGTGGGGACAGTCCTTCCTTTTTAAGTCTCTTGTAGATATATGACACAGAACAACCTAAGTGGTCGGCAATCTTCTGTCCAGTATATCCTCGTAAAATGTAAATCTGAAGTTGTTCTCTAGTAATCAATATCTTTGGTAAACCATGGCCACCTGTGTGTTATATTTTTTGAATAAGTATGTATTCTACGTATTATTTTATATTGCATATTTTCTTAAAAATACACTAACTATATTATAAGAAAAAACAGAAAAAACTACATACATTTTTGTATTGCAGTTGTAACACCATACTGTACATTACTAAGCAAAACAGCATGGTTGTTATAAAGAATAGTAAGTAGTAAGAAAAAATGTATGGCCTACATCTAATATATCATTTACCAGGTTGCATATTTGTAAGTAATTATAAGTAATTTAATCATACTGCACATTACATTCATTTAACCAAATGGTGACTGTTCCTAGCATAGAGTATAAAGGAATTAACTTATTCTTAGCCTGTTTAGTTCAATTTAAACTGTACAGCATTATGGCCATTCATTATATGTATTACATAAGTAACTCATGAAACAATGAAGCATTGTAAGCTCTTTTTCAAAAATTACTCAAGTAGTTCCTTTAGCGTGGTCAGAGTGAGGGACGTTTGTCCTTTACAACTTCATGTTGTACGAGTACATTAACAATTGTGTTTGGTGAAGATGTATAAGATAAAAGGGCTACTATGTCCAATGAACGTAACCCTCTCTGCTAAACTCACTATTGTAGCAATGCATAAACCTCACAACCATTATAATATTCATCTCTTTTTAAAATGAATATAGAAGATAAAATACCTCCATTTTGTGGTCTAGTTTTGACTGTTTAAACTCACAAATTGTAACTGACATATTTAAAGTTTAATGTGAAATGGATGTACAGTACATATTACTAAAAACTTACATATAATTTTGAGATTACATATAAAAACATATAAGGAAGAGTGAGGTAGACTGACTGTCACATCCCAAATAGTGATTTTGAATGTTTTTTAAGATGAAGTAGGCTATTACCTCAGGTAATTAGTCATTCAAACCTAAGCTATTTACACATATAAAATCTTTTGGTGCCTCTGAATCAAAATTATTTCCACTTCCTTCACCACCTCTTGAGCAACATTCTCCTTGACTAGAAATTAAGAATAACTAAATATCCTGAATTTGCATTGTTTTATTTTCTTTTCTCAAGAGGGATACTTAGAACAAAATATTAAATTAGCTTTTGTTCCTCTATACATAGGATTTATGTAGTATACACATTCCATTCATTTATTTTAAGATAACATACCTTCTCGTCTGCGTTGAGTTGTAAAAGTACTACTGCTTGACTGAGAATCTTCCATATTTTCAAAGAAACTCAACAAATCCTCTAAAGAATGTGATATTTCTATACGAATGTTCTCTGGTATTTGTACTGAAATTCTGTCAAACTGTGTTTTTCTCATTTGAAGCAACCTCAAATTAGA
>JANRMT010062790.1:65289858-65324449 GCA_026402145.1 Polypterus bichir lapradei | reverse complement strand
ATATATATATATATATATATATATATATATATATATATATATAGTGGTAGATAGGGGGCACTCTCGCTCCCTTGAACCCCTGTCCACGACTCCAGACACCAGGTAAAAGTCCTCAAATTGACTTTATTTAATCGCCACAGTGCACAAAGCACACTCTCCACCACAATACTCATATAAATCACAATAATCACAAATAAACCAATCCTCCAGCTCCCAGACGCGTTGCCACCCTTCCACCCAGCTCAGCTCGCCATCTGGGAGCTCCCACAGTCCTTTTATATCTCCTGACCCGGAAGTGTTCCTAATCCCCAGTCCATGTGACTCTCAATCACTTCCGGGTCAGGTACAAGTTCTTTTCTTCACCCCGGAAGCACGTCATTCCTCTTGTCCACGTGTGCTTCCGGGACGTAGGGAAAATATCCATTATTCCTCCCTGCAGCGTCCCCTAGTGGCCCCCATGGCATCCAGCAGGGCTGTGCATAAAAACTACATTGTCCATGATGCCCTGCTGGTCTTCTGGGGACCTCCATACTGCAAGGAGGGCTCCACCTGGCGGCTTGGGGGTATTGGCCGGGATAAACGGCCGGCCATCCATCACAGTATTCCCCTCCCAGCGATGAATTATAATGATTCGGAGCGGCCTGCCCCGAGAGGGAAGTCTTCCTCCAAGAGGACGTTCCAGTTGAGCCTTGATTGCTGCGAATATCTTGGTCCCTGGAGAACCTAGGGGGAATATTAGTCCATATTGACAGCTTGTCCCCCTCTCTCCAAGGACAGTTTCTCCAAATGTGGCCCAACCTTCGGCACCCGTAACACTGCCTCTGTCCTCCTGGTATTCTCCCCCGAGGGACTGAAAACAATTAGGAAATGTTAAGTCCGCCCCTTGTCTTGCTGGGAGTGAAACCCCTGCCGCCTCTAACTGTATTCTCTCTCCTTTTGTTTTCCTGTCAGGAGACCCCTGTTTTATTTTAGAAGTCTCCTGTTTCATCTGGGGCTTATCCACAGTCTGAGTCTCTCTATGAGATGAAGAGAGACTCTTCACTGTCTGCACCCCTTTAGTTTTAAAGTTGACCGGTAGCGGCGTCTTTAGGACCACCTCGCTCCGGGAGCCAGCACTATCCAGCTGCCCCAGCTCGATCGATCCTTCCTCCAACGGTCAGTCATCGTTGCAACCTCATTTGTAGGGTACGCAGTGTATTGGCACCCGCTACTTATTAAACGCGGGCCCGGATCACACCGCGTTTCTCTATTATATACGATATGGGTCTCGCTTACCTGTATCGCCGCATTATTCACCTCGGGAGGCTCCCCACCAAATCGCCGCACGTAGGCCCTCACCTTTTCTAATGGCTCTCTGGCTGCTGCTCCCAATTCCTCTATGATATTTTCAATGGTCTTCAAGACCTGCAAAAAACTATTAACGGACTCGATTAACCGTTCGAGTTCCCGTAAGTTAATATTATTTACTTCGGCCGGCAGGAGCCTTGCTTCCTTTTTCTTCTTACCTGCCGACCGAGAGCCAATGAGCACGTCCGCTTCTGGCACGTGCTCTGACGGGTCTCGCTGAGGTTTCTGGGACTTGGAGTCCTTAGAGAATCGGGTTGCCTCATTTGGCAGGCTGTGGTCTGTTTTATTTAATTTTGTAACATCCCGATCAGCCGTTTCCCGACCCTCCTTACCTTCTCGTGGGGTGAGCGGTGCCTCGCTCGCCTCCCCCTTCCCCTTCGGAATGTCAGAGTCCGTTCCTTCGGGCTTGAAGGCGCAAACAGCGGGACGCGGACTTCCTCTTTCTCAGCAAACAGCGGGTGTGCTGTCGTGTCCCTCTTCAGCTACCGTCATGCGGAAGTCATCTCCCAGGTGCTCTGGCTTCGACAGGAGCAGGCCGTCGTCTTCGGGGCAGTCTCCTTTGTCCCTCTGAGCCTCCAGGTGGTCATCTCCGAGGTACATGCACGGAACAAAGTGAGTAATAATAAATGGATTGTTATTAACGTTCCCGGCACGTACCTCAGAGCGATCGTTGAATCCTCGAGGTTTCTCCGGACTTGTAAGGCCGCTTCTTGACTCCTCCCGAGCGTCGGCCATTGCACCTAAGGCTCTCCCGCTGACATTGTCACTCTGCTTGCCCTTCCTCTTCCCCATTTTGAACTCGGATTTTTCGGGTTTTGGCGATGCTGTGGTGATTCCTGACACTGTAGTCTTCTCAGGGTTCACTGCCCACAGAATATTTGTATATAGGTCCTCTGCAAACGACGCTAGAGTATCCTGCTGGCTACGCCACTGTGGTAGATGGGGGCGCTCTCGCTCCCTTGAACCCCTGTCCATGACTCCAGACACCAGGTAAAAGTCCTCAAATTGACTTTATTTAATCGCCACAGTGCACAAAGCACACTCTCCACCACAATACTCATATAAATCACAATAATCACAAATAAACCAATCCTCTAGCTCCCAGACACGTTGCCACCCTTCCACCCAGCTCAGCTCACCGTCTGGGAGCTCCCACAGTCCTTTTATACCTCCTGACCCAGAAGTGTACCTAATCCCCGGTCCGGGTCAGGTACAAGTTCTTTTCTTCACCCGCGTAGGGGCGTAGGGAAAATATCCATTATTCCTCCCTGCAGCGTCCCCTAGGGGCCCCCATGACATCCAGCAGGGCTGTGCATAAAAACTACATTGTCCATGATGCCCTGCTGGTCTTCTGGGGACCTCCATACTGTAAGGAGGGCTCCACCTGGCGGTTTGGGGGTATTGGCCGGGATAAACGGCCGGCCATCCATCACAATATATATATATATATATATATACACACACACACACACACATATATAAACATATATATACATATACACACATATATATATATACATATACATATATACATAGATATATACATATAAATATATATATACATATACATATATATACATATACACATATATACACACACATACATCCACATATATATACATATATATATATACATCCACATATATACATATATATGCATACATATGTATATGTGTGTGTGTGTGTATATATATATATATACACACACACACATATATATATATATATATATATACATATCTACATATATACACATATATATATATATATATATATACATATTTACACATATATATATATATATTAGGGGAGGGACTCGATTAAAAAAATTAATCTAATTAATTAGAGGCTTTGTAATTAATTAATCTTGATTAAACATATGTAATCGCACAAGAAAATTTGCCCCAAAGCGCAAATTTTTTTTTAATTTTAAAGGGTTTTAGTGGGCGACAGAATCAAATAATAGACATGGACATGAATATTGTAAACTCAAGCTCTTTTAATTTCTGAAGAAAAAAAAAATGCATTTAAACTGCATTTCAGTTCAAAACAGAAACAAAAATATCTTCCCTGGCTAAAATTGGGCAGACTTAAAAATAAAGTGGTATTTTAAGTACTTTAAGTACATTTTCAGAATGGTATTGTCTTTAAATAATAATAACAAAAATTTCAACATAAAGTGCAGGTTTTCTTCTTAAAAAAATAAGGCAGAAACATAAAAGGTAATTTGACCAGCTTCACCTTTAAACTCTGAGTAACCTTAGCCAAAATTATTTTGTACATTAGGCTAAAACAGTGTGATCATTGAACATTTTGTAATTAGATGTAATTAGAATTACTAACGGTCACGGAAGTCCAATGATCCTCAGTAAGAGCCACAAAGTCTGCTTTCTGTAATGCATCTAATTTTGCTTGCTTTTCAGTGTCATAAAGCTGTTGAATTTTACTTGAAATAGTCTTTCGGCACGGAGGTTGGAAAGTTGGATCTCCTGATGCTAAATGTAGCACATTTCTAACCCCCTATCTTCCACCACTGTTAGTGGTCTACAGTCCAAAGCAATCCATTTTGCGACAGAATTTGTAAGTTTGACTGATGTTGACTTACTAATTTTGGTCCTGAAGCCAGTCATTTTATCAGGTTTGGGCTGCTGACACCTTTTGTTGGTACTCAAACTCGTACTGCTAGTGCTAACAGCATACAGTTTCTGTGCCCACTGTAACATGTTTTGCATTTAGATGGTACCGTAAGGTTGAAGTGCTCCTGTGGTATGCAAACTCCTTTTTGCACAGTTTGCACAAAACCACGCTTTTATCAAGGCTTCCACCGGGTAGTCTTTTGAAATGAAATTTGCCTCCGATCAGTACTAGCAACGCGCTTTCTTCCGACTCTTACATTTTTGTAGTTCTGATGTGTGCATCAATGTAATCGGTGTACCAGGAAATCATGCATTGACAAAAGTTCCCCTTTGCTTGGAATGCAAAGTGTGATTAAATACGTTATTTTTTTTAACGCGTTATGGAGTACATGCTTTGAAGCTTCTCAGCTGTGCTTGTGCTAAGAAAAGGAAACATTTTAAAAATAACGTAACATGATTGTCAATGTAATAGTTTTGTGACCGTTATGAGTGTTGCTGTCATCAAGGATTTGATTATCATTATTTCTTTCAATCAGGTTCTTATTTGGAGGATGTGTTGTGTTCAAGTTATATTCCGTGTTTGTCAACCGTTGTAAAGATAACAGGTTTCATTCATCGAAGTGTTCACCACCCAAATCGGTACTCGTGAATGTAAGATGTTCAACAGGCATTCCCAGTATTAAGTTGTGGATTTGCCTGCGAATATTTATCAGTAGCGTATGTATGAACTTAATTTAATCTTTTCCAGTCCTGCAAAGTCAGTTGACGTGAGCCGCTCGGAGTACATGCATCGAAGCTTCTCAGCTGTGCTTGTGCTATCTCGTGATGTCCACGGCTTTATTTAATGTTAGCTAAGACCGGCACTTAAAAGTTTCTTGCTACAGCAATTTTAACTCCGTTACAAAGTGATCCAAAGTCTCATTTATACCTCGTGTCTTCTCATTAAACAATACTGTATTTGCCGTAGGCATGACAAACGGCAGCGGGAGCGTATCTATAAACTTAATTTAAACTTACGGTTCACACCGTGCTTTGTTTCCGCAGTAGCTGCACTTATGAATATGCTTGTATGCGTCACTCGCTTCATAATCTTTTGCTGCCTTCTCAATTGTGAAATGCGTTTTTTGTTCAGCGCTCTTTGGAGCTCTTCCTTGTTCTCTACGTACTTACGTAGGAGGCGTGATGATGCGACACGCAACTCCGCCTCCCACGGCCATCGACCTGCAGTCTATTACAATATATGGACGAAAATAGGCTCCAGTTATGACCATTACGCGTCGAGTTTCGAAATGAAACCTGCCCAACTTTTGTAAGTAAGGTGTAAGGAATGAGCCTGCCAAATTTCAGCCTTCTTCCTACACGGGAAGTTGGAGAATTAGTGATGAGTGAGTCAGTGAGTGAGTGAGTGAGTCAGTCAGTCAGTCAGTGAGGGCTTTGCCTTTTATTAGTATAGATTTTAAACCATTCAATTTTGTGCTAAATGTGTTATATTGGGGAATGGCACTGTAACCCACTGATCTGCACTGCTGTCTCACAGCAACAGAGACCTGTCCACTGAATGTGCTCAAATTGCACATTTGCCTTTTTCCTTGGGCTATTACAGTTTTCTGCCCACACCCCAAATACATATATGTTAGGATTATCGTCATTTCTAAATTAATTTGATCCGAATGAGTGTTTATGTGGGTTTTTCTATATCCTGAAATGGAGTAATGCTCCATCTAGAATTGATTTCCAATTTGTGCTTAATGCTGCTAGAATAGAAAGTGGCTCCTGATGAGTCTGAACTGAACCAGTAGATTACAGAAGAAGCTACTGCATGAGTAAGGTACAATGAACACCTGTTTCCACCAATAGTTTTGATTTTAGAGGATCAAGTTACATTAAATCCTATTTTATAAGTATAGTATTTTAGTTATGTTGTCTATAAATCATTTAACTTTGGTTTTGAAGTTAAAAATTTAAATTGAGAGAATATCAATATACCTAAACACACAATATTGTACAGGGATACTCACTCTCTAAGGATTAGATTTTTAAAAACCCTGCTCTTTGATCCACAGTTGTATTAAATGGATTCCTGTGTACAAGGGTATAAAATAGTTCTTTAAACACTAGCTAGAATATCCAAGAACAAAAAGCTGAACAAACATAAGAATCCTAAAAAGTCAGGAGCAGATCATCTAGGGCACTGGATATTGCTGAGGTTGGTTATAAACTATTTTGATGCTGGGTGACAGGCAGGGTTCATTGCTTGAGAACTGGCCAACGATGGTGGCTGTCTACAGTATATTTTTAAAGTTTTTAAAACTTGCGCATGACACACCACATAAGTGCATTTGGAGACTTTGTTAACTGATTTGAAGGTTGTAGCATTTTACAGTTTTTGTTACTTCACAGTCAGTTGTAACATGAGTGTTTAATAAATATTTTTGTAACAGTGAATCATATACAAAAATAACAGTGGTCATAGAATGCAGTTACATGTGTTAGTAGACTACATTAAATATATGCTTTGTAACAGCACTTTACAAACCCATGTTTTTAAAAATATAACCAAATAAGCTTATGATGGTTCAGTAGTTTTCATAGCTATTCAAGTAATGTATGCCCTGTTGTTACTATTAGTTATGGAGGGTCTATGACAGATTGTAGATTAAATTTCTTAAACATATTTTAAAAGTGTTGAAACCTGTTGAAGTCTCAATGTAAAACTGTTGGCTGCCTCTGACTTTGATGGAGACAAAGGGCCTCATGTATAAACGGTGCTTAAACACAAAAATGTTGCATACTCCTGTTTCCACGCTCAATTTGCGATGTATAAAACCTAAACTTGACATAAAGCCACACACATTTCCACGGCAGTGTGACACCCCGTGTAGTGGGAATTGGAATCACCAGCCTACACTCTAGGTGTCTAGTATGTGGGACCGAGCGTGACCAGGATGATGGTGTAAGACAGGGAGACACAGACACAAAAAGGGTTGGGGGTTTTGAAAAATAAAGTGAGGTTTTATTTACAAGTGCAATTAAAGAAAAAAATCAAAAATTAATGTCCTGCGGAATTTATATATATTAATACACAGTCCAATACCGCAAAGGACACTCAAAATCAGTAATTAAATGGAGCCCAGAAATGACTATATACAGTATTTACAGTGCTTCTTGAAAGTCCCAAAAGAAAAAGTAAAATACACACAAACTAGTGAAATCCAAATATATACACAAAACAAAATGTGAAACTGTCTTCCTCCACAGTGATCCAAGTCAGGAAGCTGCTCCTCCAAACAGTGTATAATACAGGATTCACCCAAAAATATTCAAAAACACAGAAAAAGTGTATATACAAAAATAAACAGTGCACCACTAACCTCAACCCAATAAATACCTCCACCAAAGTTAATCCAGAGATATTTATATGAAAAAATATTTACAAAAACAAAGCACAAGCCGTAATGCTGTTCTGCCAGGTACCTTTCTCTAAGAAGATCTATTCAGAAAAGAACTCCCTCTAGAGGCCACGATTCCCTTTTGTATTCGGCGCCCCTACGCTAACCAATTAAACCGCCGTACGTCATCCCTCCCGGAGTACGCGATGACGTGAACACGTTTGCGAAAAGCGGCGTCTACTTTCGCACATAATTACTATAAAAATCGAGCAGCCGGCGCCCACGCGTATAGCTGTGCCGGCTTTTCAGACGCGGACTGCACTTCATGCCTTAAGTGAACGTAAGCACTTTTCTACTTTTTCTCCTTCCCCTGAGCTACAGCTCAGACAACTACAAACACGGGATCCCCATGCTAACCCGGGTTAAATAATATTAAGGCGCTTCACACTTTCTTTTGCTACTTTAGAGTTATGATGTCGCAGGAGGCACACGCAGTGAGTGGAGGACCGACAACGCCATCCCGGCCGGTCAATGGCAAGGCTGTCTCTCCAGTCTACATGAGACCCGCCGTGACACTCCCCAAAAGACGCTAATATCGTCAGCGAAGACGTCTTTCTGCACTATAAAAATGAAAAAAGGTAAGTTTCCTTTCTTTATACCTTTTTTCCTCC
The DNA here is from genome assembly GCA_026402145.1 of Polypterus bichir lapradei. Taxonomy (NCBI): domain Eukaryota; kingdom Metazoa; phylum Chordata; class Cladistia; order Polypteriformes; family Polypteridae; genus Polypterus; species Polypterus bichir. The sequence continues at coordinate 65,316,406 of JANRMT010062790.1, read as the reverse complement.
AAACAAAAACCTCCCTCTTTACCCAGCAGAGGACGCTTAACTAATTTTATTTACTTAATGGTAATGCCAGTAAGGCACATTACCACAGGCAGTTAAATGCTTGGCGTATGCAAGTTCTCCACTCAGTTTTGCAAACTGGCGGCACCCAGCGTCAAAGCAGTGCTACTCTTCCTGTGTGCTTTCCCTTTCTTTTTTTAGATCCACATCCCTGATGCGGCTTTATAAATACACTGAAATTAACCGCATATTGTTTATTAGTTTAAGGCACCTGATTGTAATTAACCTGTAACAATACAATGGCTAAACTATTCCAAATACCATATCTGCTTTAGCGTTGTTCCTCACAATGCACCACTCACACTATTTATCCCACTGTATCTGAGCGTGTAATCACAGCACTAGAGCAGCTGATCAGAAAGATAATTATCAGAATACAGCATCAAGCACATGCTGCCTCAGCCATGCACACATTCTATTAAACTGCTCTCATACGGCAAACACTTCAGAGCCTTTCCATCAAGTGCTCCTTATAGAACTGTTTGTACTTATTAGTACAATTACCTTACTGTAAACTTACAATACAGTTATAATATTGCAAAACCTCAGCCACTTTATAAAGTGCGTATTTACATAAGATGACAATATCATTTTTAAGATGAAATGCAGCAAAATATGTTTATTACATTATACAGATAACTTGTTAACATCATTTAACACTAGAATTACCAGAGTCTATGAAAAAACTCGTAGATCCGGCCCACCTTAAATCCCTTCGCCCCTCTCCGTCAGCATCTTTTGTCCTGTAAATGTGCCGATAAAGACAAGCAGCAAGCAGCCTGCTATTCCATCCCCCCACCAAGACAAGCAGCAGGCAGCCTGCTTTTCCATCCCCCCACCGCCGCAGAATGTGCACAAAGTTCTCCCAGCTCATGCCTTGATTGTCTGGGAGTGAAATCGTGGAGTTTTAGAGTGGAAATAATAGATCGTTATTTGGAGCACATGCATTTCATGTGTGTTCCATTTCTACAATAATCTGTGTAAACACATTGTTAAAACAGAAACGTTTTTCATACTTTAGTAGTAAATGACAAAATGTTGGCATAAACTATATAATGTGTGAGGCCTGAAGTCCAACAATCAAATAAACACTTTCACAAAAGGTTCAAGGAGCTTCCGTGGTGTAGTGGTAAGATTTGCTGACTTGTAATCAAAAGTCCCCGTTTCAATCCCAACTGCCTCCTATATTTGCCATTTTCAGTAGTGAACTGCTCTTATTGTTAATATTATACAGTACACACATACATTTGGTTTGCATCTGTAACAGGCGGTGTAGATTTATATGACTTGTTAAAATTACCGTTTTATTTTCACTTTTATTCTCTCAGTCACAATCACGATACATACTACCGCCCCCCTGAGGGGATCTAACGTTGTTAGTTTTTATTTGAAACTGGGAATAACTGTAGATGTGAGTGGTGTTTTGAGGCAATGGAATTGGACATTCTCTGATCTAGAGGGATAAAAGCTGACACACAAACGCTAGTGAATCTGCCTTCTTCGTATCTCATTGTCACTTGATTTGTTTTAATTCAGTTTTATTGAGTGTTTCTGCTCACGCTGAATTAGTATGCACCTTATGGTCCATGATGTCAAAAAAAAACCAAAAAAAAACAGAGACATAGGTATATATGATAGTTGGAATTATTCATTTTATGACCTGTATAGTACATTTCGGAAAACATTGTGGCACAGATGCAACATATTATTCATATTCATTCGCATAACATCTTGCGGTTGTAATCAGTGACCGCGTGTTTTTTTTTTCCCCTGATCTTGCCAGTCCCCGGTATTGTTGCTGTATGCTGTTGTTTCTTTTGTACTCCAGGACATGCAGAGGAAAGAATAGTACAGAGAGGTCAGTTCGGCACTATATGCAATCATCAGATTCAAATGTTAACAGTTCACACACACGCAAGGACGTCCTTTCTACATTTATGACATGTGTACCTGTTGCAATGCGCACACTTCTCTCTATGCTGTGGTTTCTATAACACACCTGAAAGAAAGAGACAATATATGTGAGATTTTGAAAAATCATTTTGACCTGAATAGTACCAATCAGAAAACATCATCGCACTAATGCAATATTATTTGAAAACGAAATGCTTCAGATTGGGTGTGAATTTATGCTGGATCTGTTACTTAGAGTCAGATCAAAAGGGGGGCGGGATTTGTACAGCGTGATCGTGATTGAGAGAATAAAACTGAAAAAAGATAGCTTTTAGAAGTACAATAAATGTATACCCAATGTCCCATATATTTGTCTTTCTTTTTCCTCCGTGCTGCGTTGACATCGTGCACCAGAAGGCGTGAGCTTATTCAGTGCAAGCAGGAACACGCGGGTGGCCAGTTGCTGTGTGTTATAACATGCTTGACCTGGCGGTGATCAACGCACATGTGCTGCGCAAGGCATTCACGGGGCCACTCAAAAAAGAAGAGTGTTCATGGATCACCTTGCAGAGGAACTTCGTCATCGCTATTTATACTGAGATGTACACTAACCTAAAGGATTATTAGGAACACTTGTTCAGTTTCTCATTAATGCAATTATCTAATCAACCAATCACATGGCAGTTGCTTCAATGCATTTAGGGGTGTGGTCCTGGTCAAGACAATCTCCTGAACTCCAAACTGAATGTCAGAATGGGAAAGAAAGGTGATTTAAGCAATTTTGAGCGTGGCATGGTTGTTGGTGCCATACGGGCCGGTCTGAGTATTTCACAATCTGCTCAGTTGCTGGGATTTTCACGCAACACCATTTCTAGGGTTTACAAAGAATGGTGTGAAAAGGGAAAAACATCTAGTATGCGGCAGTCCTGTGGGCGAAAATGTCTTGTTGATGCTAGAGGTCAGAGGAGAATGGGCCGACTGATTCAAGCTGATAGAAGAGCAACTTTGACTGAAATAACCACTTGTTACAACCGAGGTATGCAGCAAAGCATTTGTGAAGCCACAACACGCACAACCTTGAGGCGGATGGGCTACAACAGCAGAAGACCCCACTGGGTACCACTCATCTCCACTACAAATAGGAAAAAGAGGCTACAATTTGCACAAGCTCACCAAAATTGGACAGTTGAAGACTGGAAAAATGTTGCCTGGTCTGATGAGTCTCGATTTCTGTTGAGACATTCAAATGGTAGAGTCAGAATTTGGCGTAAACAGAATGAGAACATGGATCCATCATGCCTTGTTACCACTGTACAGGCTGGTGGTGGTGGTGTAATGGTGTGGGGGATGTTTTCTTGGCACACTTTAGGCCCCTTAGTGCCAATTGGGCATCGTTTAAATGCCACAGGCTACCTGAGCATTGTTTCTGACCATGTCCATCCCTTCATGACCACCATGTACCCATCCTCTGATGGCTACTTTCAGCAAGATAATGCACCATGTCACAAAGCTCGAATCATTTCAAATTGGTTTCTTGAACATGACAATGAGTTCACTGTACTAAAATGGCCCCCACAGTCACCAGATCTCAACCCAATAGAGCATCTTTGGGATGTGGTGGAATGGGAGCTTCGTGCCCTGGATGTGCATCCCACAAATCTTCATCAACTGCAAGATGCTATCCTATCAATATGGGCCAACATTTCTAAAGAATGCTTTCAGCACCTTGTTGAATCAATGCCACGTAGAATTAAGGCAGTTCTGAAGGCGAAAGGGGGTCAAACACCGTATTAGTATGGTGTTCCTAATAATCCTTTAGGTGAGTGTATACTTGATATCATTTTCATGATGATAGGAATTAAAGCATGTTATTAAACATAGGAACACGATGACACAGTGATAGTGTCAACCTGGCGCCCCATCCAGAGATTGCTCCTGCCTTCTGAAAGATGCTTGCTGCGCCGTGTGCGACCTTCGATGAAATAATTTATTGCAGCAGTACTGTCTCTTTCAAACATACTAACCCCCAATTCCTGTCTTTCCTTTTCTTTCTCCAAATACCCAATTGCCACACAATCAGCTCTGTAATAGACGTTAAGTCATGTGTAGGCTTATAACCCCGATTCTTCAAAACTTTTAAGGAACATTGAAATATCTTTGTAGTACATGTTTAATTATTCTATCCTTTACACCAGTCCCAGTGAGGCATACAGTGCGAGGCAGGAAGAATCCGTAAACGGAGCGCCAGATCCTTGCTAGCGTAGCAACATCGTGTCCTTTAATTATTAACAATATAGATTGTAATGGCCGACCCCTTACCCAGCCGGCAGCTACACCTCCAAGACCTGTGGCCTGGATAAATTACTGAGGTGAATCTTATAAAATCAAGCCGTACCTCTAACAAATACAATTTTTCCCACAATCGACAGATTAAACATAGGCACACAAAAGCAGATATGTAAAAGTAAGTGATTAATTATATTAAATGAAATAACAAAAAATACAAATTTCACCCACAAAAAAATAAGTATATATATTTATAAATATGTATATCCCTCCACCAAACTAACACCTTATATACATAAACAAAACCCTCCCTTGTCCCAGTAACATATAACAAACACCAAACAGAAATAAAGATAAATGTATATGGAAATGCCAATGATCATGAATTTGAGTCCGAGTACAAAACTGTCCTGAATACTGTCCGACAGATAAGTCATTTGTTTGAATTTCCCAGAAAAACATGAAGCCACCTCACTGTGAATCCTTGGCAGATGGTGGACAATGTAGTTCAACTCCAGGGTCTCTGGCGATGATTGAATCTATGTAAGTCTGGCAGAATGAAAAACAAACAGGATCCCAAAGCGCGATGTAGAAAAATGGCAGGTACTGGTGGTTTGTAGTAATGAATTGTGTCCTCCGTCTTTCTTCTTCTTCCCCCTCTGTTCCCTCCTGATTGGTTACATAGTGATGAGCTGGCTGTACTTGATTAATTGTGAACAGGTGCTTTCCATCTAGGGGCTGCGGTCTCCCTCCATCATTCGTCCCCCTCTGCACTTACGGGGACGACATTCACTGACACACACATGATAGACAGCAAACGGGACGATGGAAACAAAACGCACTCAGTACAAACATTGAAAAACGCTATAACTATGTAGCCCCGCTACATGAATAGTGTCAAGCTTGGAGTTCGTGCCGATACCCCTTTGAATTTGGAAATTAACTGGACCGGTTTGTTTTATGATTAATGATGGACCTAACTATTTATATAATTGGGCATGTCTGGACGGTGATTCCACCAACCTCTGTTGGATTCTCCGCCAAAATTCTTTTAGTTTTAAAGTGTTATTGTGGAGGGTGATTTGTGAACTAGGGGCTCCGGGTAAGAGTTGGTCGAACGGGCCCTTCAGCTGTCTGCTCAGTGCCACCAAAGCAGGCATCTCATCTGTGGCTTCGTGCACCGCAGTGTTCTGGGCAAACCAGAGCTCGGGGAGCCATTTATCCCAGTCCTGATGGCGTTCACCCACATAGGAGGCAATCATGTGCTTCAGGATCCAGTTCACTCATGTTAGCCTGGGGATGGTATGCTGTAGTAAGATTTTTCTTCACTCCCCAGGCTGTATAGAGATCATCAAGGACTGCACTCGTGAACTCGTGTCCAAAATGATGTTCTTCGGGAACCCCCAGTAGGTGAATATCTCATTCTTCAGGGTGGAGCTCACGTTGCTGGCACAGGCATCTGTCAGTGCAAATAGCTCCACCCGCTTAGAGAAATAATCCACTACCACCATCAGGACAGTCTTTCAGGAACTAGTCATCGGAAATGGCCCCATCAGATCGACTCCCAAAGTCTCCCCTGGTCCAACTGCGATCGTTGACTGTAACATCCCTGATGGTTTACCAGGTGGGTTCTTCAGCTGTTGACATGTGTGGCAATTTTTCGCGTGGCGGCAAACATCTGTCCGGACCGATGGCCACCATGCCACCACAAGAATCTTCAGGAGGGTTTTCGTCCAAGACCAAGATGACCACCTAAAGGGCTGTCATGAAAAAAGTTCAAAAACTCGGGGATGAGCACCTCCGGGACCATAAGTTCAATCAATCAGTTCAATCAATTCAATTTTATTTGTCATTCAGCAGAACATTCGAGATGTGCTGCAGAATGAAAAGACACAAGACATTAATACAACATATGGTTAAAATCAATTACATTCTGATTAAAAGTGCATAAAAATTCTGATTAAAAGTGCATAAAATTCTGATTAGAAGTGCATAAAAATTTCTGATTAAAAGTGCATAAAAATTTCTGATTAAAAATGCATAAAATTCTGATTAAAAGTGCATTCAGTGAAATGCTAAGGTGCTTCATTTAAAAGATGAACGGCGGTAAGGAAAAAAACTTTTTAAACCTGGTTGTTCTGCATTTCAGGTTGCGGTACCTTCTGCCTGAGGGCATGAGGGAAAAGAGTTCAGAAGCAGGATGAGTGGGGTCTCTGGAGATCCGCACAGCTCTGGTCAGACAGCGTTGTTTTGCCAAGTCTTGTACATTAGGCAACAGGGCTCCAATGATCCTCTCAGCAGCCCTCACCACTTTCCTCAGTGCTTTCCAGTCTGAAGCGCTGCAGCTCTCCTGCCACAGAGAGCTGCTGCTGTTTAGCACGCTCTCTATGGTCCCTCTGTAGAAAGTGGTGAGGACTGACATGCTGAGATGGGCCCTCTTTAGCCTCCACAAGAAGATCAGGCGCTGGTGAGTCTTCTTGGTGATGGAGGAGGTATGCAGGGACCAGGTGAGGTTGTTCGTCACATTGACTCACAGGAACTTGGTAGACTGCACAATTTCCACAGCAGTGTTCTTGATGTAGACTGGGGTGTGTGTCAGCTGTTTCTTCCTGAAGTCGATCACCAGTTCTTTTGTTTTTTTGACATTCAGTATCAGATTGTTTTTATCACACCATTCCAAAAATGACTTAACCTCCTCTCTGTAATCCCCCTCCTCATCACCTCAAATGAGACCCACCACTGTTGTGTCGTCCGCATACTTAATGATGTGGTTTGTGCTGAACTTGGCACAACAGTCGTGGGTCATGGGCGTGAAGAGGAGGGGACTCAGAATGCACCCCTGTGGAGAACCTGTGCTCAAGGAGATGGTGTCTGATTTATTCTTCCTTACCCGTACGGACTGGGGCCTGTCCGTTAGAAAGTCCAATATCCAGTTTTGCAGAGGTGTGCTCAGTCCCAATAAGCCCAGTTTGCTGATCAGATTCTGAGGGATGATGGTATTAAAGGCCGAAGTAAAATCAACAAACAGCACGCGGACCAGAGCATCTCTGTTCTCCAGATGTTCCAGCGAAAGATAGAGTGTAATGGATATGGCGTCCTCCATGGCACGGTTGGAGCGGTAGGCGAATTGGAGTGGATCAAATGAGGAGGGTAGGACAGAAATAAAGTGGTCCTTGATCAGCCTCTCAAAACATTTCATCACTATTGGTGTTAGGGCTACAGGGCGATAGCCATTCATGGTTATGACTGTGGGTTTTTTCGGAACCGGGATGATTTCTGAGGTTTTAAAGCAAGATGGCACAACAGCCTGACAAAGGGAGATGTTAAATATATCTGTAAGGACATGTGTCAGCTGTTCCGCACATCCTTTGAGTACGCAACCTGGTATCTGGTCTGGTCCTGCAGCTTTCCTTGGATTAATTCTCCTCAGAGTCCAGAGAACATCATCTGGTTCCAGACACAGTGCCTTCTCATCAGGATGAGGGGTGGCCTTCGCTGGTGATGTGTCATTCAATGCTTCAAACCATCCAAAGTACTTATTTAGGTCATTCAGGATGTTGAAGCTATCATCACGGGGTGAGAAACTGTTTTGTAATCTGTAACAGATTTAATCCCCTGCCACAATCTTCTGCTGTTCCTGTGATCTTGAAAATGACTCTGTATTTTCTTTCCATGAGCCCTTTTAGCTCTTCTGATAGCTTTATTGAGGTTAGCTCTTGCTGTTCTGAGGGCAGCTGTATCTCCAGATTTAAAAGCAGAGTTTCTCACTTTCAGCAAGGCTCGCACCTCAGCAGTCAGCCACTGTTTATCGTTTGCCCTGACAATGATGTTTTTGGTGACACAGACATCATCCATGCATTTATTTATGTAGCCAGACACAGCCATTGCATATTCATTTATGTCTGTCCTTTGATCTGTGGTAGCTGCCTCACTGAACACAGACCAGACAGTGCACTCAAAACAATCCTGTAGTGCATTCATTGCTTCTTCTGGGCAAACTCTCACCTGTTTGAGTGATGGTTTTGATCTAACGAGCACAGGTTTATATGCTGGGATTAGCAAAATAGAGATGTGGTCTGATGAGCCAAGATGGGGGCGTGGGGATGCTTTGAATGCTCCTTTGATGTTGGTGTAGACATGATACAATATATTGGTTTCCCGAGTTGCAAAATCCACATGTTGGTAAAAATGGGGTAAACCTCTCTTCATGTTTGCCTAGTTAAAATCCCCAGGAACAATGACTACTCCCTCTGGATGTGTTGTTTGCAGATCGTTGATGTAGTGGCAGAGTGTGTCAATGGGTGCCTTGGTGTCAGCGTCCGGGGGAATATAAACAGCTACTATGAGTACAACGGAAAAAGTTGTTGTGCTGGTTATCCAGCTCCTTCCGAATATTTTGGCAGAAAGGGCTAGAAGCTTGTGCTTGGGCCAGATCATAGAGAGTATTAGGTAAAGATGGAAATACCTTCTTTGCTCCTACCAAGCACACCATCCCCGAGGACTCTGATGCTCTAGACAGAGTGTCAGGCATGATGTTGCTACAGCCCTTCCGGTACGTCACCTGGAAGGAGAAATTCTGGAGGCGCAGCACCCATCTGGTCAGTCAGGAAGATGTCTTTGGGTGTTTAAACACCCAGGTCAGAGCATGATGGTCTGTGTACACTTCAAAATCAACCCCTTCAAGAAAGTGCTTCCATTTTTCCACAGCCTACACTACCGCCAGGCACTCCTTTTCTGCTGTTGAGTAAGTGAGCTCGGCACCGTGCAGCGCTCGCGAAGCATATGCGATGATGTGCTCCTCCTTGTCCTTCTTTTGGATGAGCACGGCCCCGAGCCCCAGGTTGCTGGCATCAGTGTGTACTTGAAAAGGGATCCGTGGATCGGGTTGGGCCAGGACGGGTGGCTTCTGTAGATGTTCTTTCAGTTGCTCCTGGCATTCTTTAGTCCATTCCCACGGGACATCCTTCTTTCTTAACTGGTTTAAGGGAGCTGCTACAGGGATATATTTATGGTACCACCCCACCAACCCCAAGAAACGCTGCAAAGATTTTAAGTCTGTGGGCGTGGGGTAGTCTCGGATGGCCGAAATCTTTTCTGGGTCTACAGCGACCCCCTCTGCAGACATGATATGCATGAGGAAAGGGATTTGGGGCTGAACGAAGGTACATTTTTTGTGTTCAGGGTGAGGTGTGCTTGCTGGAGACGATGAAAGATGGTATCCAGGTCCTGGAGATGCTGTTCTATTGAAGGGCAGTAAATAATAATATCATTGATTTACACAAAAAGCAGATTTTTCCTACTAACCCCCTCAGCACTTGTTCCACAAGCCGTTGGAAAGTGGCACCAGCGTTCTTTAGGCTGAATGGCATGGTTTTAAATTGGAACAAGCCCTCAGGGGTGATTACAGCCGTCTTCTTTTTACTCCTCTCATCCATTGGCACCTGCCAATAGCCACTGCGGAGGTCCAAAGTACTAAAAACAGCTGCTCCATGCAGTGACTCAAGTATTTCATGAACCAGGGGCATGGGATATGCGTCCAGATTTGTATTCGCATTCACACCCCCGTAGTCCACACAAAAACGAAAGGTGTCATCTGTTTTCTTCACTAGGACTACAGGGGATGCCCAGGAGGAGAAAGATGGTTCAATTATTCCCTCGGCGAGCATTTTGTCTATATTTTGTTTAATCACATCCCTCTTCAATGGAGAAACCCGGTACGCCCGGTGTCTCAAAGGGACTTCGTCGGAGGTATGAATCACGTGGGTAACCCCCCATGCGACTCCAAATTTATCTGTCCATACCCCCGACCACTTCTTCAGGACCGTCCTGACCATTTCGGGTTGTTCCTCCACCAGGGCTGCCACCGCGGTTTGATTTTCACTCCTTACTGCTGCGTAAATATTGATACGCTTCAGACTTAAGTCTTCTCTAGGCTTATGGATAAAATAATGCCCCTTCCCCTGGCACCGTATACCCCCTGGGACAGAGATGAATAGTCATCTTCATAGCTGTTAAAGAATCCAGCCCAAGGAGTAACAGGATGGACAGGTGCCGGTCATCCAGGACATAGGTCTCCATTTCCCAGGTGGTGGACAGTACACTGTAACAACAACAACCACAACATTTATTTATATAGCACATTTTCATACAAAAAAATGTAGCTCAAAGTGCTTTACAAAATGAAGAATAGAAAAATAAAAGACACAGTAAAAAAATAAAATAAGTCAACATTAATTAACATAGAATAAGAGTAAGGTCCGATGGCCAGGGTGGACAGAAAAAACAAAAAAAAACTCCAGACGGCTGGAGAAAAAAAATAAAATCTGCAGGGATTCCAGACCATGAGACCACCCAGTCCCCTCTGGGCAATCTACCTAACATAAATGAAACAGTCCTCTTTGTATTTAGGGTTCTCACGGAAGGACTTGATGATGATGGTCACGTGGACTTCTGGCTTTTAGTCCATCAATGTTGGAGCATCATGATGCTTTGAGTAGGTGGTGGTGGCGCAGGCCATCGCAGGACGATGATTGAATCGATGTAAGTCCGGCAGAATGAAAAACAAACAGGATCCCAAAGCGCAATGTAGAAAAATAGCAGGTACTGGTGGTTCGTGGTAATGAATTGTGATCTCCATCTTTCTCCTTCTTCCCCCTCTGTTCCCTCCTGATTGGTTATATAGTGATGAGCTGGCTGTACTTGATTAATTGTGAACAGGTGCTTTCCATCTAGGGGCTGCAGTCTCCCTCCATCATCCGTCCCCTCTGTACTTACGGGGACGACATTCACTGACACACACATGATAGACAGCAAACAGGACGATGGAAACAAAACACACTCAGTACAAACACTGAAAAACGCTATTGCTATGTAGCCCCGCTACAAGATTATTTAAATGAAGTTAAAGTTTTATCTGTATAATATAATAAACATATTTTGCTGCATTTCATCTTAAAAATGATATCGTCATCATATGTAAATACGCGCTTTATAAAGTGGCTCAGGTTGTGCAATATTATAACTGTAGTGCAAGTTTACAGTGAGGTAATTGTACTTATAAGTACAAACAGTTCTACAAGGAGCACTTGATGGACTGATTGAGTGCGTTTAGAGTTCTTGGAATGAAACTGTTTCTGAACTGCGAGGTCCGCACAGTAAAGGTTTTGAAGCATTTGCTGTGTGAGAGCAGTTCAAATTGGAAGCATGGCTGAGGCAGCGTGTGCTTGATGCTGTATACTGATAATTCTCTTTTCGATCAGCTGCTCCTAGTGGTGCAGTGAGATTAATATGGAAAAAGATGATCCGCTGTGGCAACCCCTAACGGAAGCAGCTGAAAGACGAAAAAGAAGGTGCAGTGAGAGTAATAATGCTAAAGCAGCTATGGTATTTGGAATAGTTTGACAATTCTGTGGACCATGATATTGTTACAGGTTAATTACAATCAGATGCATTAAACTAATAAACAATATGTGGTTAATTTCAGTGTATTTATAAAGCCACGTCAGGGATGTGGATCTGAAAAAGAAAGATAAACCACACAGGAACAGTAGCACTGCTTTGACGCTGGGTGCTGCCACTCTGCAAAACCGATCGGAGAACTTGCGTATGACAGGGTATGAGGTACCGTGGAAATGTGCGTGGCTTTATGCCAAGTTTAGGTTTTATACATCATGATTTGAACGTGGAAACGTTCTTATGCAACATTTCTGTGCGTACTCACTGTTTATACATGAGGCCCCAGAACTGGAAGTGATGTTAGCCAGGCGCTGGAACTGGAAGTGACATCTTCAGCGATGAGTCAGACAGGTTTTCCTGTAGCTGGTCTGCAGAGATAACAGTAGAAGGTTTAGTGTACCCCACCACCCCCTGGCCTGGCATGGAATTACCTTCACTTGGTCCATACAACATCCTCCTACTCGCATGTGTGTGACAACTGTTAAAAAAATACTGTACCCCAATTTTTTTTTAATATGTTATTTACCCCATGTAGTTTGTAGTTGTAGCCAAGAAAAAAATTTTAATCTCAAATGTTTGTAGAGAAAATAAATAACTAAGGTTCAAACTGAAAGGGACCAAATGGTGGACAATTCTGGACAATTGCAAATTATATGAAAAATGTCTATTGAAATTCTTACGTAACTCCTGTTGCATAATCCACACACCCGTTATTAATTAATTTTCTCAGAAATTCCAAAATAATACGCTTTTTTGCAAAAAAAACCTATTAATACCTACTTTCACAAAACTCAGCATAAAAAAGCTTTGCCTCAGGTACTGACTTCCAAGGTTCAATCCCCACAACGGAAGGCATAGATGCATACACCTGATGAGACCCAACTAGGGTGAAACACTTGTCACATACTGTATATTATTTGGCAGGTACTGAACCATATATATATATATATATATATATATATTTTTATTTATATGTTGTCCAGAACTATATATATATATATATATATATATATATATATATATATATATATATATATATATATAGTGGATTCAGAACATTTTCAGATCTCTTCACAATTTTCACATGTTGCAGTGTTAAAGCCTTGTACTAAAACATTTAAATTACTTTGGTCCCCTCATCAAGCAACACTCAGGCAGAGTAACTATCACTTTATTGGTCACCTTCCCAACCAAAGCCGTTATATCATGATGGCTAAGTTTGTCTGGGTGGTCAGCTCTAAGAAGATTTCATTCTTTTTCCAGATGTCTTCCATTTAAGGATTATGAAGGCAGCTATGCTCTTGGAAATCTTCACTGCCTTGAAAAAATCTTGTCTCCAAGGTTTTTAGTCATTTCCCTCAACAACATTGCTAGGTTTTTGCTCAGGTACTCATTGTCAACTGTGAGACCTTCTATAGATGGGGTGTGGAGGGGGAGCATTATGCCATGAACAAGTAAGAAGCTGAAAAGGATTTTATACTATCAACAGAGTCAAAACTGTGATCAGGATCTGAGTGAAGGTTTGTGTATAATGGTACATAAAGATGAGCTGCCACACAAGCAGTTTATTTCCTGTCTTTTATGCACAGCTGTGACATGTAGTACAAATGACCAATCACAGACAACCCTACTCAGCTTTCCAGTGGTAATATGGCTCGGTGTAGGTGAGATCTTTGATAAAAACAGATTCACTCAGCTGTGACGTGCTGCTCATCTTGGCATATATGTGTGTAAATCACTTTTTTTTAGTAATAAAATATATATAATATATATTTAGTAATGAAAGGGAGCAGATAACATGGAAACTTATGACTTATTTGAAAGAAGACTCCCTTGGGTATGTGAAAAAACCTTTGTTGATTTTGATTGACTTGTGGGTTTATTGCAATGTACACAAATAAGTTTAAAATATGGAAGTATGCATAAGTGGCTGCTATATAGCAATTAAATGAATGCACTTTTACAATAAATGAAGTTGCACTATAATCTAGTTCTGTTTTAAAGCTACTGTAGATGCATGTGCTGTCAGGAGGATGATGGAACACTGTGGTTTTTATGCATCATTTTGAACAACACATCATACCTAGTAAAAATAATTTGGATAATAATATGTTTTTAAGGTTTTTACATGTACAGTGTCAGCTATAGTAAAACTGTCCTGATTGTAAGAATGACAAATATGTCTGACATTTTATTAGGTTACACAGTAACCTTTTGTCTTGTAGCATTTTAACATTGAAAAACAATAAGATCTGTCCAATCTTGTATGAGTTAATTTATACTGAAATATGTTTTTGTGTGTTTTATATAAATTATGCAATACACTTTTCAGCTAAGAAATGTAATTTTACTCTTTATTCTTGCACATATTTAATACAGTTTGGAGTTAAACTGAATGTGTTTAGAAATGGCATGTTGCATTTAGATATTGCCTTTCAAACAGTATGCTCCCCTGCAGCCCTTTAACAAATTAAATTAATCTAATCATTACATAAAAAAATAATAAAAAACTCTGAAAAAAGCTTTGAAACACAACCTCTTAGTGCTACTCTCTTTATTGTGTGTGCTTGAAATGAAGTAATCATGTTAGAGAAAGGTGAAATGGAGAAGGAAGGGTCATGGCCAGTAATTATGAAAAGAGTAGATGGGCAGTAAAAGTAGAAGTTCATAAAGAAGCCATGACATAACATAAAGAGTGACCTTTAAAAGTTAGTTAGCTGTTCTGCACTAAGGTACGTGCAAGGAAATACAGTGGGACCCACTGTAAAGTGGAGGATGGGCTTAGCCTTTTAAGCATCACACATATTTGGATAAATATAGCCCAAAATGTTTCCCCTTCTGTTAGTCTTATCTTAATTATTTTTAGGCAGACCTGATGTTGGATGTGTTTGAATAAATTATTTGTTAATTGGCCACTGAGAGTCCAGATTTCTTTTTACTAGTCTCCCCTGACAGCAGTTTAAGTGTCCCCTTAGAATTAGAATGTTGAGTAATGCTGACAGCACTAACTCTAACTCCAATGATTTCTATAGATAGGAAGAAGGGTCTCCATTTTATCACCAAAAGTTCAAAATCATGTGAGAAGCAGCTGCTGTATAATAAATGTGTAATAAGACAAAGTACAATTGGACCCATAGGACTGTCCTTCAAAACCTGCTGCACCTAAGATGTTTGTCATGCCTTGACCCATTGACCTCCTCCCCATGTAAGTTCAGTCTTAGATTTAAGTGTTTTGTTTTTTTTTATCCTTGAAGTTCTAAAAACAACTGCCAGGTACCTTACTGATTCCTTTGAAACCCCAATATAATACATCATAAGACTCTCTAAGCTATATCTTACCATTGTTCTTTTTAGGAGGTTGAATGAATATAAAGCAAAAAAAAAACAAAACAAAAAGAAAAAAAAGTTCACACTTCGCTGTCACAGTCCCACTGAGGCATTATGCAGATTGCTATTGGTATAAAGGAGCCCCAGTAGTGTTTCTTGACACACTTCTGCTGAATAATTCATTAGCTGAAAGTCCTCATTGTTAGTGTGTCAGAGAGAGGATGTGCAGTTATGTTTTAATTCTCTCCTTTGCTACAGCCTCCGGTGGTCAAACGTGCATCCTATAACTGTGTCTGCCCTTTTAATTACCTTGTTGATTCAGCGTGCCTCTGTTAAAGTGATGTTACCAGCCCAGCACAACAGAGTGTAGAAAATCTCACTGGCCCTTACAGAGTTTTAGAAGATATGAAGGATGTCACTTCCCACATTAAAGGAACACTGTCTCCTAAGGAAAAAGAGCTTTCTCTGCCTTTCTGTTACCTTTCTTATATAGTTTCTCTATGTTCTGAGACCAGTCCAACCTGTCATTAATGTGGACCCCCAAGTACTTGTAGGAGTGGACCACCACTACATCCACTCCTTAAATAGTAACCAGACTTAAAGGTTCTTTGGTGCAGCAAAAGTCAATAACCATTTCCTTGGTTTTGGTGATGTTAAGGTACAGACAATTCTCTTTGCACCAAGAAACAAACTTTTCCACCTAACTCATATACACTCTGTCTGATCCCCTTTATCAATACACCCCATAAGCACAGAATCATATGAGAATTTCTGCAAGCGATGTGACCAACAGTTATATTTATAGTCTGAGGTGTACATAGTAAAGAGAAAAGGAGACAGGAGTGTTCCTTGTGGTGCTCCAGTGTTGCTCACATCCATATCAGAAACACAGTCCTTGAGTTTCACATACTGTGGTCTGCCTGACAGATAGTCCATTATCCTGGACACCATTGGCTCATTCACCTGCATATCTTAACAGGGAGGTCTGGAAGGCATTGAAGGCAATGGAGAAATCAAAAACCATAACTCTTACAGTGCTGCTAGCTATGTCCAGGTGAGAATAAGCCTTGTGGAACAGATAGATAATTGCATCCCCTACTCCAGTCTTTGTCTGATAGGCAAACTGCAGTGTGTCCAGGTGGTCTATCACAAGAGGACTGATACAGTCCAGAACCAGTCTCTCAAAGGTCTTCATGATGTGAGACATAAGTGCCACCTGGTCCTGTGACTTTTCATGTGTGTAGCTTCCTCAGTTGTTTCCTTACTTGGTCTTCAGTTATGGACAGTCCACACTGATGGTCAGTGATGGACTTGTCACTGGCCATTCCAGCTGACGTGTGTGGCAGATGGCAGGGGCCCTTACCCGACCAGGATACCTCGACAATGGAAGGACCGGGGGAGAGAGCTTATCCAGGACATTATCTCCCCTGTGACGCTAGAGGGCAGCTCCCCTGGCTTGCAGCAGGACCAGCTCAACCCTGCTGGGGCCATGGCAACCGCCCGGGTGTGCCTGGGCATTTGCTGAGCCCTTGTGGCGGAAGAAAATCAGTTAGCACCTGGAGCACTTCTGAGAGCCTTATAAAAGGAGTCTGCTGCCACTACACTTGAAGCCAGAATTGGGAGGAGGTGGACAAAGCTTGAAGTGGAGAAGTGGAGGCAAAGAGAAGGAGAGGGAGAAAGGAAGATGTAAAGTTTGGTTTGTGCTTGTGACTGTGCTGTGAACATGGGAAACGAGGGAAAGCATTTTCCACGTGGAAAAGATAAAAAATAAAAATGTGTGTGCTGAACTTGCATCTCACGTTTGTCTGTCTTGGGGTTGGGGCAGCTGGTACGCCTCCTGGTGGTCCACACGTAGTAGGTATGTTCAAATAAATTTTGTTACTTTTCATTTTTTTATTTTCCTATTAATCTGTATAGATATATGATAACTGAATACAGAAATGCATTGTATCTGATTTGCACAAGGGTGGATCAATGTGAGCAGTGGGAGGTTTGAATATAATATGTGTGGAGGAGCAAATAAGGATTGTAGTAATTTTGTAAAGAAGCACGTTTTAAGATGACAAAAGAGAGAGCATATCAGGCATTTACTCATGTCTGGTGTGGGTGCAAGAGAAATTCGGAATGAGCTTAATTGCTGCAGGAATTGATGTATGCCTGGAAACTATTAGTAGGTAACTATTGTCGGGCCTGTATTAAGCCACATAGAAGACCTCTACATGCATATATTTTTAAATTGCCAAATTTAATACAATGTAGAAGTAAAAATAGCTAAAACAAATAAAAGTAGTAATAGTGACATCAACAATGCATTGCATTCATGCACGAGAGAGAAAGCATGCATATATATATTGTGGACTATGGCTGGCAGCTTATCCCGGCCAAGACCCCCAAGTCGCCAGATGGAGCCCCCCCTGCAATGTGGAGATGCCCCGAATTCCAGCAGGGCATCATGGACTATGGAGTTGTAATACACAGCCCTGCTGGATAACGTCGGGGCCACCAGGGGACGCTGCAGGGAGACACAGAGACATTTGGTTTTCCTACAGCCCGGAAGTACTTGCAGGTCACGAGGATGGAAGAAATAAAGTGCTTCCGGGCTGACGAAGAAAGAAGAGTTTTGATTTGACCCGGAAGTGCTAGGAAGTCACATGGACTGCAGGTTAAGAAGCACTTCCGGGTCACGAACTATAAAAGGACTGTGAGAGCTCCCAGACGGCGAACTGAGCTGGGTGGTAGGAGGGCAACGTGTCTTGGAGTGGAGGATTGTGATTTATTGAATTTTTTAATTGAGAATAGTGGAGTGGTGGTGCTTTGTTCACTTTATTATTATAATAAATAATAATTATTGGACTTTTTACCTGGTATTTTGGTGTGGTACCTGAGGGTTCAAGTGAGTGATAGCGCCCCCTACTGCTACTATATATATATATATATATATATAAAACTGTTTGAAACATTGGATAAGCCTGTTAAGGAGGATGATGAGCGATCAGCATGTTACATTTGCATACACATGGAAAACAATTACAACATAAGCATATCTGAGCAAACCATTAAAAATTTAAAAGAAAGCCTGGCTGGATAAATGCTAGAACAAGGTAAGTTAGTGTCAGGCAGTAAAATGTGTATATTATGCTTGGTGATGGATCAGTTTATTAACTTTCCTTTCACATCTTACCATAGGCTGACTCCTTTGATCTGTGAAAAAACAAACTGTTACTATTTGTAACCTGGACTTTGTGCTCAGTTATGAAGAATTATTTTTCATCATTTTCATTGCCATTCTGTTCCTCACAGACTGCTGCCATTTGGTGCTGCTGTCATCAAGGCACCACAAAACTTCAGGTAAGCAGTGGTCCTATATACTGACCAATTATTGCCATATACTTTATATAGTAGCTGTATATATATTACTGTATATATTTATATATACTGCATATAATTTATTATTACCATTAGCAGATGTCTACAGTTTTTATTTGTTTAAGTCATTCACTCAAGTACACTATTTCATTTATTTTATTTTTTTTCCCAGTTGTATGTAGTTCTCATTTACATCTGCAAAGCAATGCTTGAAATGGATATACATAAATCCTGATAACCCTATGTGTTACACTTATGCATTAATGTGAAGAGTGATGAGCGTGGAGAATTTCTCAATTAGAAATCATCACGATCATAGGGTGGGTTTGGAGGTTTGGTTAACACCACCATGAACAGGGGCTGGAGCAGAACAGATAACCAAAATTAGAATCAGTACCCATTTAAGAGTGCTCGTGGTCAACAGCAATAAATGTTGTTTACTAACCCATTGTGCTTTGCAATTTCTTTAAGTTTCAGCAAATTTTCTTTTTACATTTCACAACATGATCATGTCTCTTTTCCAGTCCAGGACACCTCCCCATCTTCAGTTACCCGTACACCCCATTTGTTAGTGGTGCTGTTTGTTTAACCTATGGATCACTTCTTCTGTGTTCTTCATTTGCATAAAACACATCCTCAGTTCAACAGAGAGCATGTAAGTTATCATAATATTGATTAATACTGAAAAATAAAAAAATTATCAACAAATAGAAAAGACACATATCAGCTAATTAGATTTTTCTGTAATGTCAATAAGTTTCAACCAAGGCATTTTTGACATGTTGGAGTATTTAGTATTTGTGTTACTCCTAAATATTGGTACGTCAAAATGCCCTTTCTAAGCAGATATCTAGTACCTTCCTGACAAACTGTAGTTTTTAACTAAATGGTGTGGCACACGGCTGGGGTTTGGTACCCTGCCGGGATGCCCAGGAGGACCGGAGGAGGGCTTGCGCCTCCTCCAGACCATGAGGGTATGACCGCCCTGGTTGCGCTGGGGACCACGGGTGCAGAGCTTGGAAGCTCAACCCTGTAGGGGCCCATGGTCACCGCCAGGGGGTGCCCCGGTGCCTGGAGAGCCCTGGACCTCAGCACTTCCGCCACACCAGGAAGTGCTGGGGGGAAGAAGACTGTGGACACCCAGAGGGAAGCACCTGGAGCCAATCCGGGCCTGTATAAAAGGAGCCACCTCCCTTCATTCGATGACTGGAGTTTGGGTGGAAGTGGACGGGAGTCTTACGAGAGAGGAGTGGAGGCGGCCTGAAGAAAGGCACTGGAGAGAGAGGCCTGGACTTTGGGGGATTGGTGCTGGAAGCACTGGGTTGTGCACCCTTATTTGTAAATATTAGACTGCAATAAAATGTGTGTGTTGGGTGACAAAACATTGTCCGCCTGTCTGTGTCTGGGGCTTGTCCCACAGTGGTGTAGTCAGCAGGATGCTCTGCCTGGTTCAAGGCAGGGACCTTTTTCAAGCAATCAGTCTGTGGACGGCTCGGTTCAGCAGCAGAACCCACACACATGCCGCGGGAGCGGTTCTCCCCACAGACCGCCACTGGTCCGCAGAAAGGCCATATTCCCCAGGTGCAGAGGAACAACCACGAGTGTTGCTGGAGTGCAGCGGGCTCCGACAGACACGCTGTTGAAAAAGACGGCCAGGACGGCATTGCGATGAAGGCCACACTGAGGCAGGCGCCTCGGAGTGACGGGGTCTGGGAGGTAAGTGCTCTGCCCAACGGCGGTCAGCCCTCCAGGGTAGGACTTCCCTTTTGTGTTTCAGGCAGGGAATGCCCGGTTCCGCATCCGTGGCAGGGGCATGCTGGTCCACACACCTTCGGTAGTGCGGAGGCGGCAGCAGGAGATGCTGCAAAGGTGGAGTCGCTGCAGCTCGAGAGGCCGCGGTACCTGCGAGGTTGCCCGGAGGCACGCCACTGCGCCTGGAGAGGGGAAGACAAGATGGCCGTGGACCAGAAATCCCTCCCCGTGACAGGGACGGGATTGGATGGTGTGTCTTGTGTGCCCGCCAATGACGGTACAGAGGCAGGACCAAGGAATGTCCATCTTGTGCCAGGAAGAGACCCGATTAGGCCAGAGCAGAAGGCCCACAGAAAGCAGCCAGAGGCTGATGCTGACGAGCAGGTAAGCTCACCGCCGGTTGGCTTTTTGTCCTAGTCTGTGGGCGCTGGAGGTTTGCCTTTGGTCTGTAGAGTCGCTTCCACAGGAGCTGTGTGCCCTCCGTGCAGAGGTGCAGAAGTCGGAGAAGAAGGCAGTCGTGTCAGGGCAGGCGCTGCATGCGCAGATGGAATGACGCGATGCTCGATCTCTCGACCGGAGCAGTACAGCACGGACGGTAAGTAGAGCCAACCCCGTACAGCATGCAGAAGGTCCCACCGAAATGGCCAGTGAACCTTGTGAACGGAACCAAGTAGGGGGATCTCCTACAGTGGACGCGACGGGGGGTGCTGTGCGCATCGCATCGGGAGAGACAGCGAGGGGGCTGGCAGGACATGGGCTAATGTGTGCCCCAGGTCCTAGCGCCCTCCGCCCCAAGCCAGTGGCAGCCTCGCGTCATTCTGCAGGAGCGCAGACGGATCAGGGGCTGTGCTTTTGCCATGGGCAGACCCAGACCATCCTAGTGTCCCAGAGGAAAAATAGGAATCGAGGGAAGAATGCTGGTTCCTCAGATAAGGGAGGACGTGAGGCAGGATGCTCACGTCCAAAGAAGGGCCGCCCTCTGCCGGCGCAGAGGGAAACCCCACAGCCAGCTGAGGTGACAGGGGTGTGTACAGTCCCGTCCAATGTCCCAGCACGGGGGACAAGGAGGTCTCGGACGGGTGTAAATTTATGGTACTTGTAAAAGTTAGCTTTTTTTCAGTTTTATTGTCTCAGTCATGTTGATGCTCCCCCCCCAAACCCCAATTTGACCGTAACTAAAAGCGCCAGCATAAATTTACACCCAATCTGACGCTGTTCGTTTTCAAATAATATTGCATTAGTGCGATGATGTTTTCTGATTGGTACTATTCAGGCCATAAAATGATTTCTTCAAAATGTCACATATATTTTTCTCTTTCTTTTTTGCCCAGTTCTGTGTTGACATCGTGTACCAGAAGGTGTGATCTTATTCATCACATGTACTGTACAAGGCATGCACAGGTCCACTGAGAAAAGAAGAGCGTTCATGGCTCACCTTGCCGAGGAACTGTGTCATTGCTTCTTACAAGAAAAGGTGATGGAAAAAGAAAAAGAGGATACCAGACTTCTGTTCCAAGAACGCCGTTTCCCCCAGGAAAGCAAACTCAGTCAGTGTCAGATGCCCCTTCAAAGTAATAGTAACCACAGCATAGAGAGAAGTGTGTACATTGCAACAGGTACACATGTCGTAAATGTAGGAAGGATTGTCCTTGCGTGTGTGTGTGTGAACGGTTAACATTTGAATTTGATGACTGCATATAGCACGGAACTGACCTCTCTGTAGGGCAGCACGGTGGCGCAGTGGTAGTGCTGCTGCCTTGCAGTTAGGAGACCCGGGTTCACTTCACGGGTCCTCCCTGCGTGGATTTTGCAGGTTCTCCCCGTGTCTGTGTGGGTTTCCTCCGGGTACTCCGGTTTCCTCCCACTGTCCAAAGACATGCAGGTTAGGTGGATTGGCAATTCTAAATTGTCCCTAATGTGTGCTTGGTGTGTGGGTGTGTCTGTCCTGCGGTGGGTTGACGCCCTGCCCGGGATTGGTTCCTGCCTTGCGCCCTGTGTTGGCTGGGATTGGCTACAGCAGATCCTCGTGACCCTGTGTTCGGATTCAACGGGTTGGAAAATGGATGGATGACCTATCTGTACTATTCTTTCCTCTGCATGTGCTGGAGTGCAAAAGAAATACCACCATGCACCAAAATGTGGAGATTGGTCAAGATCAAAAAAAAAAAAAAAATGCCGTCACTGATTACAAGCGCAAGAAGGAGTGCGAATGAATATGAATAACATGAATAATGTTGCATCTGTGCCACAATGTTTTCTAAAATGTACTATACAGGTCATAAAATGAGTTATTCCAAATATTATGTCTCTGTTTTTTGTCAGTGCTGTTTTGACATCATGAACCATTAGGTGCATGCTAATTCAGCATATGCAGGAACACTCAATAAAACTGAATAAAAAAATATTCAAGTGACAGTGAGATACAAAGAAGGCAGATTCACCAGCATTTGTGTGTCAGCTTTTATCCATCCAGATCAGAGAATGTCCAGTTCCATTGTCTCAAAACACCACTCACATCTACAGTTATTCCCAGTTTCAGATAAAAACTAACAGCGTCAGATCTGGGGTGGTGGGGGTGGGTGTTGTATAGTGATCGTGACTCAGAGAATAAAAGTAAAAAAAAAAACGCTAACTTTTACAAATACTATAAATTTACACTGGCTGTTACTGACAAAAATCAAATGTATGTTTTTATTCTATAATATTAACAATAAGAGGAGCTCACTACTTAGAATGGTAAATTTGTGGGGGAGCTGGTTTCAAACTCACAACCTCTGGAGTATAAATCAACAGTTCTTATCACTGCACCACGGAAGCTGTCGTATTGCACTTGTACCTTTTGTGAAAGTGTTTATTTGATATTTGGCCATCAGCCTTCACACATTATACAGTTCATGTCTACATTTTGTCATTTTTTACTAAACATGAAAAACGTTTCTGTTTTAACACTAGAATTACCAGAGCCCATGAAAAAACTCATAGATCCGCCCCACATTAAAACACTTCTCACCTCTCCGTCAGCGTCTTTTGTCCTTTAAATGTGTTGATAAACAGCAAGCAGTCTGCTATCACATCCCCCACCCCACACAGTTTTCTCAGCTCAAGTCTGTTTACCTGTGTGTCAGATGCTTAGAGTCGTATAGAGTGAGAAGTCAAGCAAATTTACACCTTTTATAAATACTATATCGTTATTTGGAACATAATTGACAATATTATTTGAAAATGAACAGCGTCAGATCGAGTTTGAATATACGCTGGCGCTGTTACAGAAGGCATGAGCTTATTCAGTGCAGCAGCATCAATGCACAGTACATGCATATTATTTGAAAACGAACTGCATCAGATTGGGTGTGAATGTATGCTGGCGCTGTTACTTAGAATCAGATCAGGAGCTTATTCAGTGCATTATATGGTTTATGCCTACATTTTGTCATTTACTACTAAAATATGAAAAACGTTTCTGTTTTACGAATGTGTTTACACAGATTACTGTAGAAACAGAACACACATGAAATGCGTGTGTTCCAAATAAGGATTTATTATTTCCACTCTAAAACTCCACTTCACTCCCAGATAATCAATCAAGGCATGAGCTGGGAGAAGTTCGTGCACGTTCTAAGTCGGTGGGGGATGGAATAGCTGGCTGCTTGCAGCTTGTCTCTATCAGCACATTTAGAGGACAAAGGACGCTGGCAGAGAGGTGTGAATGGATTTAAGGTGGGCCGGATTTACAAGTTTTTTCGTAGGCTCTGGTAATTCTAGCGTTAACAATGTGTTTACATAGATTGTTGTAGACATGGAACACACATGAGATTATTTCCCCTATACATCTCTAGGTAGCTCACTTCCAGATAATCAAGGTTTGAACTGGGAGAACTTCTTGCCCCTTTTGCGGCAGTGACAGGATAGTATAGCAGGCTGTTTGCTGCTTGTGCTTATCGACAAATTTATAAGACAAAAGACACTGATGGAGAGGTGCAATGGGATTTAAGGTGGGCCAGGTTTACAAGTTTTTTGGTAGGCTCTGGTATTTCTAGTGTTAAATGCTGGTAAGTTAATTTATATCTTGTAAACATGAAATAAAGCGCAGTTGGATTTTTGTGACTTTATAAGACATTTATAAGACATTATAAAAGTCTTATTTACCAGTTGAGTGAATACAGAAACAACTAGTTCTGGTTTCTAAATATTATAATGACTTTTAAGTTACATTCAAACTATCTTTTATATTAAACAAAATGTAAATCTTGTACAAGCAGTTGCAGAGTTGACATCGAGAATGTATACATTTTTAAACTATGGGTTGCAACTCATTTTATGTCGTGTTTTCTAAATTTAGGTCGGAGGGATTGTAATTCCTAAAAGTACTTGATGGGACATGGTTGCATATAGTTGGTGATGGATTGCCAAGGGCTGTCTAAACAAATGCCATTGCTTTGCTCCTGTGTCTGCAATTCTTCATGGAGAACTCACCTCTCAGGCTGACTGCCGATGGTGATTCTCCAATAGGGACACTCTATGTGATTATGGTTGGTGGCCATTCTGTGTCCCGAAGAAACAAAAAAATGCAAAATTGAGTGGCATGAAAAAAAGTTTAAGATCTGCTACTCTGATGTAATAGACTTCTCCCTGGAAATTGCCCCTTCACCATTTTTCAGTCATTCTTCTTCCAAAGTTCTCTGTACATCACTGTGTGCTGATTCTGAGGTAGATAAGTTATGCATTAAAACACGTAATGTCCAATACTACAGAATCTGTATTTACAGTACACGTTACACCATTTACAACACACGCTGCCCAACATCATTCACATTAATGCTACTTGGACTCCCAGGTGCCATCTTTGGGTGAAAGTGACACACGTACATTTAAAGCAATAGAAAAAAAAGCTTGTGTCCTTTCATCTTGTGAAAAGATGACTTCAGAAATGGCCTTGCATTATTAAATTATCAATACTTTTTATTTTGCATTCATGTACTTGAATTGCTAGAACTGCCATTATCATTTTGGTTTGCTTTTTCAGGATTCACCAGGGTGTAGCTTTTAAGGGCTAGGAAAAAAAAGAAAAATATACTTATAATTCCATTATCCAAAGGAAATGGAAGGAGGTTAGTAATTAAAAATGAAAGGAGAAAAAAAGAGATCAGCCTATCTAGTAAAGATCATTTAAAAGATGTTTCCCTATTCTAATGAATTTTTGAATTTAGCTCAGCTGTGCTTATAAAGGAAAACATATTCATATGCTTCCAGCAGAAGTGTTCCAAAAATGAACTAATATAATAAATATACTACACACAGTTTTATAAGTAGAAGTATTTAATGTATTGTCAATTAACTGACAGAAATGATACATTTGTTTAAAACATTAATTATAAATGCCATCTCAGAAAGACATAAATTAGAAAGATTTTTGAAAGAAGTGATTTCTTTTCCAAACTCATTTTTTAATGAGAGCAGAAGTAAATCAGTAAATAACAATAAGTCAGATTTGATACTGTAGAGCACCATTCATCCAAATTATGTCAATGGATATAATTAATTGTATTTTCAGTAGTTTTTTCAAATTCTTCAGTACCTTCATTGCAGAGTATTTCATAACATATATGTTTTATTAATATTGTCTAAGTAGTGTATAGGAAATTTGTTACAGCTGCTGTCTTGATGACATCCTGAGAATGGCAATTTTACTGGCTTATTTTATGTGGGTGAATATTTAAAGTACAGGACTAATTCATAGGTCTGGTGAACTAGCATGTCTGCCACTTATTCATTATTTGAAGAATGGCTTGAAATTGAATACATTTAAAATACATATAAACAAATTAAACAGTGATATAAACAATAACTAAAGTGAAATAACATGTTTATTTGAAAAGCAAATAAGAAATAATGTGAAAAAGTAACTCAGCATCATGAAACATTTAATAGAATAACAGTGGAATACTTTGTTTAATAATATTAATTGTCCAGAAAAGGCAAAGCTATTTTTAACATAGAATATTAGAAACATCAAAATTGATTAGTAGTGTGAAACTGGGACCAAAAAGAGTACAGAATTTATTAAAGGAATATTCCAACCAAAAATGATATTTTTATGTTACTTCCCCATTATAGAGAAGGGCAAGAACAATTTAATTTTATGTTTTCATTCAGAATGAAGATTTTAAGAAAATCTTTTACATAATACTGTAGGTTAACAGTGACCAACACTGGACAACACTAACCAGTACCAACCATTTATTACCAGGATGTTGCAGTATAGGTCACTGCATATACAGTGGTGTGAAAAACTATTTGCCCCCTTCCTGATTTCTTATTCTTTTGCATGTTTGTCACACAAAATGTTTCTGATCATCAAACACATTTAACCATTAGTCAAATATAACACAAGTAAACACAAAATGCAGTTTTT
>JANRMT010062790.1:65261528-65289458 GCA_026402145.1 Polypterus bichir lapradei | reverse complement strand
AAAAACTGCATTTTGTGTTTACTTGTGTTATATTTGACTAATGGTTACATGTGTTTGATGATCAGAAACATTTTGTGTGACAAACATGCAAAAGAATAAGAAATCAGGAAGGGGGCAAATAGTTTTTCACACCACTGTATGCATATAAATACTGAACTCTACCAAAACTCGTGAAAAATGTAAAGAAATATAGCAAAAAGTGTTAATGTTGTTATTAACAGTAACTCTGTCAACATGTAAAGAAACTGTTAATTACTTTATTTTCATCAGCGAAATGACTAGTCTCCATTTGAACGAGAGTCCTCGAAGCATGACATCACGTAGTGTGCAGGCTTAGAAGAACATGTGCCATAAAGATAATATATTTGTACTGTTCATGCTTATTGCACACAACACATTTGGTAGTTGGTGACTGCAGTCAGTGCGCGTCAGAATATCTATGTGGTGTTGTCCTGACAATTTTGACAAGTCAGACGCCTTGATGAAGAAAGGCTTTCGGGGCAGTGGGGCAGTGATCCACATTAGTGCCAGAGACTACAGGTTCCATACCATCCAAGTGATTGTCGCTACCTTGATCACTGTCATTATCTAGTTGTTTCAAAACATCAGCTTTTTCATGACAATATAACTATGACCTCTCTATTTATAGCAGTATTTTCCCCAAGCTGTTACCTCCAAAAAAAAAAATCTATGGCTTCCCACTAGATGGCAGCACTGTAGCAGGTATCCGAGATGAGGCAGCAACGCTCTCAAGCAAGTTGGCGGTGTCTATAGTGGCTGTATACTGAAATCAGATGTTGCGTTTTGACAGGCACAATGAGATATGACTGAACTAGTACCTTGCATTCAAAGTGTTAAAAAATGCTTGTTCGTGTTCGAGCATTTTAGTTCATGAGAGCGTTTTACGGGAGTGACTTATTTAACAATTTTTTAATAAAAATACATGTGTGTTGGGCGTTGTAAGCATATTGTGGGATGATTTCACATGTGGATTATGTGACACAAGTAACTTGAGATGTTTCCATGGATGTTTTGATATTGTTTACTGTTGTTTAGCAATGATCACCACTGACTTTTTTGTATCAGAAACTTTTCTAATCTCTGTTCTGCATAAAAACATTTGGCTAAATTTTTTTCTTGCCCATCACTACAAACTACATAAGGTTACATATAAAAATATAATTTTTGGATGGATTATTCCTTTAAGGTTAAAGAAATTAATAAATGTAAACATAACCATTTTAAAACGCACTCTATTTAGTGTTCTCAGAAGAGACTGTGTATTAGAAGACTATTATGATATAAATAATGCTCCCAGAATCACTTGACATTAATTTGATAATAAGGTAATACAAATGAAATCTCACTTGACCTATGCTAATTAAATCATAAGCCATTATCCAGTATTATGTATGCCCTGATGCAATAATGAAGAAAACAATACATTTATGTGGTGGTTTAAATCTGACAAATGAGGTACCTTGTAGCTAAATAATAACTATGACAAAGTGACTTACTGAAAATTGATCAAAATATATTTGCACTGTATTAGGTAAAGATAGGCCACCTGACTTTCTGGCTCTCCGGAGCCATTTTAATAAATAATGGACTCTTTGAATCTTCTATTTCATTGTGGACCTGACTGTTTTGTAGCTGCAATTTCATAGTACCTCATTTGTACTGTAAAGTGGAACACCAATCAAGCTGCCCAACATCTAAAGTATCAGTACTTATTAGCCAATGTGCTGTCCCACACTGTGGTTTGGTGGAGGAGTAACACCAACTAAGGTTATTGTCGGCTGCTGAATAAAATGATCAAGATGACCAGCTTTAATACAAGGGACCCACTGTAGGCAGTGACAGAAAAAAATGGATGATGATAAAATTAGAGATCATTATGACTAATACTGCCAATCCTCTTCATGACCTATCTTCTTAGAGCAACTTTAGTCAGAAGATTGTTCCACCACAGTCTGCCAAGCAGCACTTCTGAGGGTGTATTTGTCTACAGTTATTAGACCACATAAACCTTAGCCCCATTGTAACCATCTTCACCCTATCAGGCCTAGCTAGACTGGCACTGGTTCACAATGTCTGTACGATTTATGTTCTCTGTGTTCTGCTGAACCAAATAGATCTACCTCATGGATCACTAAAGTACGAGGGGGAGTCAAGCTAAAGTTAGAAAACGGGATATATTAGAAAATAGAACGAACGGTTGCGAGGACAAGACAAAACCATTTATTTTGCTGGAATCCAGGCACTTCCAGGCAGGTGGCACAAGTGCATTGAGAAGGGTGGCGACTACATTGAGAAATGACATTATCAGTTTTGTTAAGGTTCATTCCATTTTCTAATAAATCCTATTTTCTATCTTTAGCTTGACTCCCCCTTGTATTATCTATCTTTCTCTCAATGAGGAGAGAAGGCATATCCATAAAGTGGAACAGAAAAAAAAACTGTAGCACTGTCTCATGATTGTGCTCTCTTTATAACAGCATTTTTGAAGTTTCACTCTTATAGTAAAGACCTTTCCGGAATGCCACACGTTTCACCATTAGTCAGTGACATTCACAGATGGTAGGAGGGATTGTGGTATGTAAGTATTATATGTACAGATTTTATGGTGTTTCAGTTTACCCTCACAATGTGCATTTCCACTTATAAACCAAGGATATGACCTTGCATTTTCTCCCAATGTTCAATATGACCTGGCGCTCATAAGAAATAAATATATGAGCTTTCCAATTTAGCAAAATGCAAAAAACTGAAATAAAAATGAAACTGCACTATTGTAGGAGAGGAAGCAGCAGAGAAACATGCACATCTTCCTCCCATATAACGCAAGGAAAAATAGTTGTACACCTTCTGCAATTTCTCACATTCATATTTTATATAATAAACGTAGGAGATGATCATATCCAAAATGAAAAATCTTATGAAGCTTTTCATTATATGATGCCTGAAACATCTTTGTTAAAGTCTGACCCTGTCCATAACGAGGTGGGCCCATAAAAACTGGCAAGATTAACTATGCTTTAATTATTTACTAGGTATGCAACTGTTTCTGTGTGTTCATATCATGCAGCTGTAAACAAAATTACCATAGCCTGTAGTCACCATTTAAAAAAGGACTAATTTCCATTATTGTATCATAGATTAATCTTACCTGAGCCAGCATTGTAGTTGTTC
Source organism: Polypterus bichir lapradei (assembly GCA_026402145.1). Taxonomy (NCBI): domain Eukaryota; kingdom Metazoa; phylum Chordata; class Cladistia; order Polypteriformes; family Polypteridae; genus Polypterus; species Polypterus bichir. The sequence continues at coordinate 65,286,266 of JANRMT010062790.1, read as the reverse complement.
ATGAAGAATGAAGTGTTGTTGGTTTGCTCTATTAACTCATATTTTATTAAAGTTATGGCTTTAAATTTATTGAAGTTTACATTTCTTTCTTTCCTTTCAGGATATCCTGGGAGCCATTGCAGCTTTTAACCATGCAGCCTCTCCTAGATAAAGCAGTTGAGCTCTGTAGCACTTAAATACAGTGGATCACATTCTAGAAATTAGTGTAAATTTCAGAAGTCATTAAATTAATTTACATACAACATCCGTCTATAGTAGCCATAGGTTTAACTAAGAATATTAATTGTTTTGTAGGCAATTGTCATTGTGATATTTAATTCAATATTTGATATTTTATAATATGCATCTATTACTTTGCAGTGCAGGTACAGTTATGTCCTATAAGTGTGTGTGTCCCAAACATCCGGCTATACATTAATGTCATGTGTTTAATTTGTTTACTCAAAGAAACCTGACTGATTTCTCTAATGTTATGTTAGGCAGCAAACATTTTATTGCTCATAAATTAGAGCCAGTGACACATTTAAGGCAGACTTGAAGTATGAGTCCAGTGCTTTTAAATGGTTCTGTCTTACAGACAATACTTTGAGAGGTGTTTGTCTTGTTGGTCTGACTAATTCAGAGTAATCATTCTTCTTTAGGTCAGTGTTTTGTTGTATTCATTAGCTGAAGTAACAGTGATAATACACAATGTTCTAAATGGCAGTCTTGTGGCAGAGGACATACTCAACTTAAGTTCTATCCGACAGCTCATTAAATTCCACATTAGATCCCTGCAATTCTTTGTACCTGATTTATCAAGGGATGGTGTAATCTGCCGTCTTACTGAGCTATTGTACACGGTAGGCTGCAAACACCTCATTAATGTATTTCTCAAAGCTTTTTCATTGCCTGATTGAGACTTATGTCGAATCATTAATATGTTAATGAGTCTTTCTACATTGCTGGACATGAAAATTAGTGCAGATCGACTTGTTATAGAAAATCTAAACCTAACACATATCAAATTAAGAGTACATAGGCTATCTTCAATTAGTTTGGTTATTTTAAGTTAAATAATTGATTGATATATATATTGGGAGAGTTTCTTCGTGCTCTGGTTAGTAAGCATGTTTAAGTGCCTTTTGTGTGGGCAAAGCTGGCTTACAAAATTTAGCTCATGACTCTCTGGATTGTAAATTCCATCAATCTTAAACTCGACAGCTGAAACAATTCAAAATGCTGAAATGAGGATGGTGTTTGCTAATCTTGCTTTTCTAGCAAGCCCATCCCTATCTTATTTTTGAGTGTTGGCATTGTTTTATAAATTAGAGGTTAATGATGTTGTTAAGCTAAGCTATTGTGTCTAATGATTTCATGTTGATTTACTGCAAATGTGTATTATTCTGTGTCTATTTAGCTCACCTTCTGTTTGTATAGCAAAAAAAAAAAAAAAAATTAAAAAGGAAATTTAAACACGCTTCTTACCTTTTTGTGTGTTGTCTCATTTCCCATGCCTTCAAGCTTCCCTTTTTTGTCATTTAATAGTCATGACTATGTTTAGGAGGGTGCTGTTTTACTTGAGATATTGTGCTTCTGTATAATCTTTATGTTTTATCTTAAATAATTTCCTTTATTAGTACCACCCAATCATATAAACATTACAGCTTTCAGCAGAAATAACAGCATGGTTGTTAAAATAATCTGAATTATTCTCACTTAATTTGAGAAATATGGAACAGCATAAAAATGTAAATTTAATGCAACATTTTTAATGGACAAAAATGCTTCTTGAGCACCAATTCACAATAAACATCTGTTATGTAGTTTTTAGTGAATGTTTAATATGAAATTTATATGGAAACAAGTAATATCTTTTTTTACATACAGGTTCATATAAAATATGTGAAATTAATTTAAAATGTTGTTTGAGTATAGCTTGGAATCCGATTGAGATTAAGTTCATTTGTTCCTATGCATGTGTTATACACAAATCTTACAGTTACTGTAGCTGTCCTCTATTAAGATAAGGTGATATCTTGTTAGTATGCCACAGACTATCTGGAAGTTTTTTATTGGGCCAAAAAGTGACCAAAACCTATGATCTATGTATCACCCAAAGGCTGGATTTATGCACACCCAGGAAACTAGCAGAAAATGCCAGTGCATTGCATGTAACTCCATGCAACCCCTTATTTTGTGCTCTCTGACTACACTTTTTGCTCTGATCTGCAGAGCAAAATTTTGGTATCTGAAGTGAAGTGAAAGATAACCCATAATAAAAGCCCACTGCATTTTTCCTGTTCCAAAGAAGGCAGGGCCTCTTCACCTTTTGACTATAGACCAGTGACAATTACGTCTCACATAATGAAGACCTTTGAGAGACTGTGTGGTAATGCGCCTCCCCGTTCATTACCAAATTTAAGTTGAAGAAGCCTTGAAATTGAAGCAGTGGCATTTATATGGTTATAAGGAAGTGCGCTTACCGTTTGTGTGTTGCGCTGTCGCGGGAACGCGGGACTGTCTAGCGGGTAAGCGCTGTGAGGCGCAGTGTGTCTGCGTCACACGAGGAGCCGGTATAATAGCCAGTACGCGTTCCTCCGCACGTGTTCATTTTTACACACCGGTGTCCTCGCAGCCTGCCCAGTGCAGGCGGTTTAAAGTGCGGTGCGCCTAAAAGAGAAAGCTGGCATTTGTTTGAGTCAGAGATGGGGATCCCATAATGTTAAAGAAATGATGTTACTTACTGGTGAGACGACAACGGGTGTGCTTGAGCTCCGCATAGCCATTGGCCATCCCGGAGGGTTTATACACGCGCGACCCGCAGGGGTTCAGTTTTAAATACATAATTGCCCAGGGCGTGTTGCGGCGCGTGGCGTGAACGCGCTAGCGTCTACCTGGATAGGTGCATGAGGTAGACGTGTTGGCGGATTGGCTGGACAATCTTGCCGGTTATATTTAAGGTGTCACCGGCCAACAGGAGACGTCAGTGGACCTAAAGGTGAGGCATGAGTAAGCACTGCTTAGCTATTTGGAGGAGCAGTTGTGATTTTGGCGGCTTTTGTATATATTCTTTTGTATATAGAATGATATATCTCCTAGTGATCATTTTTGGTGGAGGTATATATATATATATATATATATATATATATATATGGTGCTGGGATAGTTTTTGGGTTTGGTGCAATTGTTTTTGTATATACGCACACTTGTTTTTGTGCATTTTTCTTTCCTGCTGGAGGAGCGTCTTGAGCCAGGGATAAAAGAAGACAACCTTCGTTATTGGAGTGTGTGTGTAGTTTTTGTAGGAGTGCACTGTTTTTGTAAATACACCATATTTTTCCTTTTTGTTTGTTTTTATTTATTTCTGAAGAAGTGTCAGTGTTGAAGGACTGTGTCTCAAAGCCCACCTGACACTACTGCATTTTGGTTGTACAGCACTCTTGTAAATAAACTTGCGCCATTTACCCCTTAATTTTTGTCTGTGTCTCATCTCTCCACTGTTCCTGTTCACTTCATGAACTATCAGATGTCCAGAGTGTAGGCTGGGGCCACTTCCCACTACATGGGATATCACAGATTGGTCCTGGACTATATTAGCCCCTTTGTGGTAGACCATCTGGACCCACTGCAGTTTGCCTTTTGGACAAAGATTGGAGTGGAAGATACAATTATCTGTATGCTCCACAAGGCTTATTCTCACCTGGATGAAGCTGGCATCACTGAAAGGGTTATCTTTTTTTTATTCCTCCAGTTCATTCCATATTATCCAGACAGCCCTGTTAAGAGTTAAACTTAGAGATATGGATGAGCTTATGGTGTCCTAGATAATGGAATAACTGTCGGTTAGACTGCAATTCGTGAGACTCGAGGACTATGTTTCTGATACAGATGTGAGCAATGCTGGAGCATCACAAGGAACAGTTCTGTTTCCTCTTCCCTTTACTCTCTACATATCAGACTATAAATATAACACCAGATCATGTCACTTGCAGAAATTCTCAGATGATTCTGCACATATGGGGTGTATTGGGGAGGGAGATGAGACAAAGTATAGGAGTCAGGTAGAGAAGTTTGTTTCTTGGTGCAAAGTGAATTGTCTGCATCTTAACATTAGCAGAACCAAAGAACTGGTTATTGACTTTCACCGCACTAATAAGCTTCTATGTCTGGTTACTATTCAGGGAGTGGATGAAGAGGAGGTCCACCCCTACAATTACTTGGGGTCCACATTAATGACAAGTCCTAGAACACAGAGGAACTATTTAAGAAGGGGAAGAGCAGGTTCCTTTTCCTTAGGAGACTGTGTTCCTTTAATGTGGGAAGTGACATCTTTCACATCTTCTATAACTCTGTGATGGCCAGTGTGATTTTCTACACCGTGGTGTGCTGGGCTGGTAACATTACTTCAAGAGAGACCTACCGAATCAACAGGCTACTTAAAGGGGCAAACTCAGTTATAGGATGCGTTGTGCACCCTCTGGAGGTAGTAGCAAAGGAAGGAATTAAAACCAAACTGAGTGCCATTATGAACAATGCTGAAGTGTGTCAAGAAACGCTACTGGGGGTCCTTTATACCAAAAGCAAAACATTTGCATAATGCCTCACTGGGACTGGGTCTGCCTTTCTTTTAAATTGTCTTGCTTTATAGTCGTTCTGGTGTGTGTTTATTTAGTTTAATTACTTACTTAGCTACCTTTTTATTTATTTATTGAGTTCCCAGTGGGGACAAATAAAATTCTATCTATATATTTATCTATACTAATAAAAGGCAAAGCCCTCACTGACTCACTCACTCACTCACTCACTCACTGACTCATCACTAATTCTCCAACTTACCGTGTAGGTAGAAGGCTGAAATTTGGCAGGCTTATTCCTTACAGCTCACTTACAAAAGTTAAGCAGGTTTCATTTCGAAATTCTACACGTAACGGTCATAACGGTCGATAACGGTTGACAACGTCCGCCATGTTGAACTTTCTTATTTATGGCACCATCTTCACGAAATTTGGTAGGCGGCTTCCCTGCGCTAACCAAAACCGATGTATGTACTTATTTCGATGGTATGACGCCATTGTCGGCCGCCATATTGAACTTTCCAACGTCACTAATTTTCCAACTTCCCGTGTAGGTAGAAGGCTGACCCCATCTTCACGAAATTTGGTAGGTGGCTTCCCTTCGCTAACCAAAATCAATGTACGTACTTATTTCGGTGGTATGACGCCACTGTCAGCCGCCATATTGAATTTTCCAAACATCACTAATTCTCCAACTTCCCGTGTAGGTAGAAGGCTGAAATTTGGCAGGCTCATTCTTTACAGCTTACTTACAAAAGTTAAGCAGGTTTCATTTCGAAATTCTACGCGTAACGGTCATAACGGTCAACAATGTCCGCCATGTTGAACTTTCTTATTCATGGCCCCATCTTCACGAAATTTGGTAGGCGGCTTCCCTGCGCTAACCGAAACCAATGTACATACTTATTTCGGTGGTATGACACCACTGTCAGCCGCCATATTGAACTTTCCAACGTCACTAATTCTCCAACTTCCCGTGTAGGTAGAAGGCTGAAAATTGGCAGGCTTATTCCTTACAGCTCACTTACAAAAGTTAAGCAGGTTTCATTTTGAAATTCTACACGTAACGGTCATAACGGTCGATAACGGTTGACAACGTCCGCCATGTTGAACTTTCTTATTTATGGCACCATCTTCACAAAATTTGGTAGGCAGCTTCCCTGTGCTAACCAAAACCGATGTATATACTTATTTCGATGGTATGACGCCACTGTTGGCCGCCATATTGAACTTTCCAACGTCACTAATTTTCCAACTTCCTGTGTAGGTAGATGGCTGACCCCATCTTCACGAAATTTGGTAGGTGGCTTCCCTACGCTAACCAAAACTGATGTATGTACTTATTTTGGTGGTATGACGCCACTGTTGGCCGCCATATTGAATTTTCCAAACATCACTAATTCTCCAACTTCCCGTGTAGGTAGAAGGCTGAAATTTGGCAGGCTCATTCCTTACCGCTTACTTACAAAAGTTAAGCAGGTTCCATTTCGAAATTCTACGCGTAACGGTCATAACGGTCAACAATGTCCGCCATGTTGAACTTTCTTATTCATAGGTAGAAGGCTGAATTTGGTACTTATTTCGGTGATATGATGCCACTGTCGGCTGCCATATTGAACTTTTCAACGGTCTTTGTTACCTATGGGCCCATCTTCAAGAAATTTGGTACGCGGGTTCCCAACGCTAACTGAATCCTACTTACGTACATATATACGTCCATAGCCTGCAGCTCGGTCACCGTGTGAGGCGGCGTTGGGTCCCCCATCCCAACGCCTCCCACGTTGTTGGCTGCCTGCCTATATAAGGCCGTCTGTCGCTCCAGTCTCTACATTCCCTTCCTTGCTTCACCACGGTATTCACGTCTCCCTGCTGATAACTACAGCCTTTTTATTTAATCCACGGCTTCTCCGCTGTTTTATTGTTCATTTATTACGATTATAGTTATTGTATAGGTATTTTAGACTTACTTTACATTGTTCAGGTACCCATTTCCTTTATCATTCCAACCGTACCCGCATTAACATGTCTATCGAGGTGATCACCATCGATCAAAGAACTGTCACTTACCAAGTGGTTTCCATGCCCGGAGATGGCACCTGCCTTTTCCATTCTCTTTGTTACATATTGCACAGCCATATCAGGCTCACTATTGATATCCGGAGGAACATTGTGTCTTATGTATTGAATGACTGGGACAGGTTCAAGGTGTGGACTGATGACGGTACAGGAGATAATTATACTACACAGGAGCACTAGAAGAGTGAAATGCTTAAGTGTACCGAAATGGCCAAATATTTTACACCTTTGGACAACCGCCAATGCCTCTTAAACATCTTAGATTCACAGGTGACAATTTCAGTAGTGGACACTTTGATGTTTAGAAATGTTTAAACTCTCAAAAGCTGGATGTGAAGTTATCAATGAAACTGGTTGTATACTTACAACGCTTGACAGATGCCGAATGTCTCTTCAACACAAGTCCTACAAATACTGTCGTAACTGAAACAAACCATGAAACTCAAACCGATTATGACAGCAGCAATCCAAGCTGTGAGATTTGAAACAAGATTACTGTTCACATCCAACTGTATGTTGCATGCTCAAGAGTAAGCTCAGCGCACAGCTACAGCTTGGTCATATTGCAACTGGAGGGCCGAATTGACAACGTGGCATACAAAGAGATCCTTAACAAATAATTATTGGTATATTTTCCCTCAGTATAAAAAGGTTTAATTTTCTTCTTAATAAAAATTTTAAGGCAGTACTTCACCGCTGTGAAGCGCGGGTAGTTTGCTAGTCTATAATAAAGTACTGTATGTCTGGGGTGCGTTCTGGCCTCATTGAAAAAAAATAAATTCTCATGTACTGCATTCATCTTGCTGAAAGAATGGGTTTAATGACCAATAATCCTCAGTGTGAGACCTCATAAAACTGTAGTTACAGTACAGATTGACAACACAAGCCCATCATCAGGAGCCAGAAAATGATTTACCCTTCCTTTATATTTATTCTTGGTGAATACTGTGTTTAACATAACTTTTAGGATAAAATCTAGTAAATGCATTAGAATATTTTGTTATTAGTAATTGTTGTTACTCTAATAATAACATAGTAACATATATGTGTGTGATAAATCTTTAACCTTTATAAGTTCTTCATTTTCCAAACAGGATAAAAAGGGGTAACTAAACCAGCTGCTGGATCAAATCCTGTCCTGACAATCAGAACTGCCTATACAGTGTGGGTCATTCACTGTGACAGCGATGTCCTCAGAGAGAAAGAGTGCTCATTATTTCAGAAAACTGCAAAAATGATAGAAATTCTAATGGCATAACAACCCCCAGTGTTTATTACAGTAAGTCAAGAAAGACTGAATTACTTTCTAAAAGAAAAGACAAAGATTTGACAGGTCATAATATATACAAAGAAAGATGTAGGATTGTTATGTAGGATGTTTCTAGCACATACAATGTAATAAATCCCACCATCTTTGAATCCATTCATGCAAAAATGTGGGTAATTAGTTATATAATGTATTTATATAATGGAAAAAGTGGTTTGAATGTAGAATTTTTCAAACTCAAAAATAGCTACATATCAAGAAATAAAACATCTTTTATTAGCAGGTTCAAAATATAAATAAATATATAAACATCAATCATAAGAGATGCCTTAATGAGCACCCTAGTTAACAAAGATAGTACCAGGATGGCACAGACTAAGCAAGGACCTGTGAAGTTTCACAGTGTCCGAGAAAATCCCCATTTACTGTTAGAAAGTGGTGATAGATGGGTGTTGTCAGGATTTGGGAGGTGAATAACTTCTATGGAAAAATCTAGATCGGTTTATACAAAGTTTTGAACATAGTTAAAACATTATAAGGTAAAAATGTTATTTCTTCAGAAATTTGCTTTTTGATTAATGGAAGGAGTCAGACACATAAAGTGATCCAAAAGTAGAGGGAACTTAGTAAACTGATTAAAACTCCAGGTGTCAGGAATGTGGATGGTGTTTAAAGACAAGTCACAGGTGAGTAAGTGATTTTATGTAGCCAGTAAGGGTCTGTCAAAAGACGATCTTTGAATTTGTGATATACGCTCAACCCCCAAAACTGTAAGAAGTGCAGCAAATATGGTGACAGACATGTAAGAAACAGACTGTAATTAAACTTCATTATTGCAGAAGGACATAGGCTTACCTCTAGTAAGTGCAATGGCTCCAGAGTAAAGAATGACTATTTATGGTTGATATGACTTATGGGATGGATCCTTGCTGGGACGAGGGTGGGAAATAAAAATTAGCTGCCTCATGGTTTTAATGCATACTGAGCATCAGATCTTTCAGAAAACCAGCATATACATATGAGCCTAATGTCATGATCTGGAGAAATTTCTCCATGCATAATATTTTGAGGCTTCCAAAAGAACCTAGAAAACAGGCAATAACTCAACCTGGTCTGCACAGTAGAGACAACCTTAACTTCATTCAGGCCTCAAAGCAACCAAAATGAGGAGTTGGCAAAACACAAACAAAATTCTCAAAATATCACAAAAAAGTCCCACAAGGAGAGGGTAGCCATAAACCTCAGTAGGTAGGCAATCAAATAATTTTTAGAATAAACTAGGGGGCTCTGCCCCCTGCTCACTTCACTCATCCACCCCCGGGTTTGGTTATCCAGATATACAATTTAAAGAGATTGTGATTTTCATGGGAATTGTTACATACTCTTTCGATTCTACGTTGCACTGCTTCTCAATGATCATAAATATATACCTGACCGAATTGTGGTTTCTTCGAAATTGAACTTGTCATAGCTTTAATTGTTGCGGGACCACAGATTCTAATAGCGTATGGTCTGTTATTGTGTAAATCTACGTTTTGCGCAATGAATGATGTGAACGTGAAAAGATTATTGTAGACTCAGATATTTTGCCTGTAGTGTTTATGGATTTCACTTTCACCAAACAACAAATCTTTTAAGTCTCGCGGACACGCCTCTTAATTGGGAGGCAACACAACTTTTCCCTGATTGCAACATGAATTATACAATCTACAAGTCTACAACTTAAACTTTAAAGCCTTACAATATCTACATACTTCTAACTTATCACTTATGTCCACATATTCGATCTCTTTTTGCTGTTCTGTTATCTCACCAAGTAATAATTTTCACTTGTTTGTGCTAATGCGATCTTTACTTTCTTTTTTTTGATACTTTCATAATCTGTAACTTGCTCTGCATGTGGGTCGCACTGTTTTTTAAGCCTTTAAAATTACACTGCTTTCATAATCTGTAACCTGCTCTGCATGTGTATCATGCCATTTTTTAACATCTTTATGAGGTCTTTTATTTCTGATCCCGATTGGACCTACAAGGTTTTCAATTCCACTTGGTTATTACTTTCCTTATTTTCAGAATTTGCACATACTGTAGCTGCTCTTTCTTCTTCGCTTAGCCATTGATGTGCCATCTAGAATGTATACAATTTTTAAGAGCTGGGAGCACATGAAGTGTGTCTACCAAAAGCATTCCAAAAACTGAGAGGTTAGATGTCCGTGATTTTGTTTTAAATTGATTGGAAGTAGGGCGTGACTTGTAAAAGTGATCATCTCATGGGTCTTGCTTTCAAAGATTGTAAAGTCTAGTCTCGCTGGACGTCAAAGTGTCTTTCCGAAAAGATCACGTCTGGACCCAAGATTTGTTTATTATAATAGAAAACTTTTAACATTTTAACTGCCTGTCTCCATTCCCTTTATAGGGCTGGGGGCAGTTCCTAAATGGAGATGGACAGGTGGCCCCATCTCTTGGGGTACCACCCACAAAACACGAGGAACATAACAGAACACATACTTTCACAAGAAATATAATTACACAAAAGTGAAATATTATGAACATCACAAACATTTAAAAAACGCTTTAATAACTTAAACAGAAAAGACATAAAAAAGAAGCATAAACAGAAAATACAGAACATGAACTGGTAAATACATGGCATGTAACAATTATATTATGGTCACGGCGGATCTCAAAATGACTATGATCTTTAACTGTTACAGAGTCAAGGTTGTGGCAGACCATTTAATAAAAGTGGAGTTAGAATATGACCTTGGCCATTTTAAACTTACATAGATTTGTCTTAATACTCAGTTCTTGAAAACAGTGACTTGCCAGCTTTATGTGAGGTAAATACCATGGGGTCTTGTTCACAATTACAATAAAGGTGACTCTGAGACTGAAGTCGGCTGAACAGGGAGAGAAAATTCCATTTTGTGGGCCCTAGATGAGATGTTGGTGACAGACAGAATTTTGTTTTATAATCACTGGATGAAAGGCTATGGACAGGATTACACCACATCACATATTAGGTTAGCTTTACAAGCTCAGAAAATGAGCTGATTAGCAATAGGAAGATGGGGAAGTCAGAATGCTTTGAGACACAGCCAAAGATTCATGCACTTGCAAGATAGTTTACACCTGGACATAGGCACACATGGTGGATGTGCTGCTCATCTTTATCTGCTTTACAGATCAACAGGACAATCCTGGTTGTATGGTGTAAAATACCACACTCTATTTGCTTTTGTTAATGGCACTAGTTATTTTTATAGTGTTTAAAGATAAAATGTATTAAGACTGTTCCCCTGCTTGCATTTTGCTATATTCTACCACCAGGAGCTGGTAACTGAGTTAGTTTCTCAGCTAGGTTAATCAGGGTGATGCTTCCAAAAGAGAGAAGTACAGTGGGAGTAACGCATCTTTAGTTGGTAAGTACCATTAACCAAAGTGTGATTAGTATCTATGCGTCCATGTTATTCTCAGGGACTGAGGTGTATAATTGTTAGGTGTCTAAAATATATCCGGGAACACTTGTGTGTTGCTAAAGTTGGTGAGTCCTTATGTGAAGTACTGTGGAGAGATTGACTTTGCAGGTATCACTCTTAATTAGTGCATAAGTGAATAGGGTTTGTGTGTGCATACTTCCGTGTGTGTTAAGCTTAGAGTTAAGGTTGAGGTATTCCAACAAGGCCAACCCAAACCACACTTGGTGAGCTCCACAACCCCTTGATAATACATAGCCTAACAATCATGATGGGGTGAATGGTTTTCTTATGTTTAATATTTGTTATGATTTTGTGTCCTCGATTGTGTCTAAATGAAAAGCCTATCTGTGGGTACACACAAGATTAATTACAGAATAGGTATTAACATACTTGCAGCTTCATTTAGTGGGTTTGCCTGTTATTGATAACTCAATAAAGAAAAGAATCTCTGGAAAAGAATTTTTAATCAATGCAGAATTTAATTCATAAGCATCTGTTATGCCCTGGAGAGGAAAATGAGTAATGCCTGAATCATGGATGAAAGAATCTTAATGGATTAGATATTTTTATAAAGAAATATAACATTTGTATTGTAAGAAAATGCATGTAACTGTTGAGGAACATTTTTAGACAAGTTAATTTACCAGTTTTGTGTATGTTTATAATTTATGCATGCTGCAGCTAGAGAGGAAAGCAAGATAACACATAAATTCATTGCATGCCAAGTGTTTCCTCTTCCTTTGTTTTAAAGTAGATATTAGAATTATTAGAAATTATTGATAATATATATCATTAGTCTTGATGCAAATTACATTAGATTATACTTTATTTGTCCTGATGGATAACCTGTCTTGGTTGACACGCCTCTGCAGCATCGCATGGACATCGGGGACAGTGCCTCTGGATTGGCAGACCAGGGTGGTGGACCCCTCTTTAAGAAGGGGGACCAGAGGGTGTGTTCCAACTACAGAGGGATCACACTCCTCAGCCTCCCTGGAAAAGTCTATTCGGGGGTCCTGGAGAGGAGGGTCCGTCGGATGGTCGAACCTCGGATTCAGGAGGAACAGTGTGGCTTTTGTCTTGGTCGCAGAACAGTGGACCAGCTCTACACCCTTAGCAGGGTCCTGGAGGATGCATGGGAGTTTTCCCAACCAGTCTACATGTGTTTTGTGGACTTGGAAAAGGTGTTCGACCGTGTCCCTCGGGGAATCCTGTGGGGGGTGCTCCGGGAGTATGGGGTGCTGGACCCCCTCATAAGGGCTGTTCGGTCCCTGTACAACCGGTGTCAGAGCTTGGTCCCTATTGCTGGCAGTAAGTCGAACCTGTTTCCAGTGAGAGTTATACTCTGCCAGGGCTGCCCTTTGTCACCGATTCTGTTCATAACTTTTATGGACAGAATTTCTAGGCGCAGCCAGGGCGTTGAGAGGGTCCGGTTTCGTGGACTCAGGATTGGGTCACTGCTTTTTGCAGATGATGTTGTCCTGTTTGCTTCATCAGGCCGTGATCTTCAGCTCTCTCTGGATCGGTTCTCAGCTGAGTGTGAAGCAGCTGGGATGGGAATCAGCACCTCCAAATCCGAGACCATGGTCCTCAGCTGGAAAAGGGTGGAGTGCCCTCTCAGGGTTGGGAGCGAGATCCTGCCCCAAGTGGAGGAGTTCAAGTATCTTGGGGTCTTGTTCACGAGTGAGGGAAGAATAGAACGTGAGATCGACAGGCGGATCGGTGCGGCGTCCGCAGTGATGCGGGCTCTGCATCGGTCTGTCATGGTGAAAAAGGAGCTGAGCTGTAAGGCAAAGCTCTCAATTTACCAGTCAAACTATATTCCTACCCTCACCTATGGTCATGAGCTATGGGTAGTGCCCGAAAGAATGAGATCGCAAATACAAGTGGCTGAAATGAGTTTCCTCCGCAGGGTGTCTGGGCTTTCCCTTAAAGATAGGGTGAAAAGCTCGGTCATCCGGAGAGAATAGAGTAGAGCCGCTGCTCCTCCGCATCAAGAGGAGTCAGATGAGGTGGCTAGGGCATCTGATCAGGTTGCCTCCTGGACGACTCCCTGGTGAGGTGTTCCGGGCATGTCCAACCGGGAGGAGGCCCAGGGGAAGACCCAGGACACGCTGGAGGGACTATGTCTCCTGGCAGGCCTGGGAACGCCTCGGGATTCCCCTGGAAGAGCTAGAAGAAGTGGCCGGGGAGAGGGAAGTCTCGGCATCTCTGCTCAAGCTACTGCCCCCGCGACCCGATCTCAGATAAGCGGAAGAGGATGGATGGATGGATTGTCCTGATGGGGAAATTAAAATGTTACAGAAAATCAAAAACCTAAACAAATACATGTAATAAAAATAAACAGCAGCCCCGCCAAACACACATAAATACTTCTGGCTTGGACAACAGAGAGCTGCTGCTGTCAATAACAGGCTTGTAGATGGCAGTAGAATATGGTCAGACCTGCTTGGATTGTCCCAGAGTGAATAATTCCTGTTGCTGAGTCAGCCAGGATGATGTAATTTACTCAGAAGAATTCTGGTCAAATTCAGTCTGCATTTTTACTGTCTTGATCACACTTTTTAGTTTTTATTGTATGGTGTTCCCACCTTTTATATGGTGATGATTGCAATGGTACCAGGTGAATAATGAATGTTTAATACATCCCAGTTTATATTCCTCAGAGTCTCTTATATTCTCAGATGTTGTAGCTCACTGTGTGACATTTCTCAGGTTCAGAGCTTATCTGAGAAGGAGTTAAGGTGGGCCGGAACATTGGGTCTGCGCTGACAGTAGCATCTCTACAGTTTTGTTGAAAATTTCATTAAAAAATGTTAAGTTAACAAGCCAGAAGCCAAATCCTAATATTACTAATGAATAATATTGGTTAATTACATTAAAAACATTAATGATTCTAAATAAAAAAAGATGAAAGGTTTAGTCGGAAGGTACAAGGGCACAGGTTTTTGCTCACAGCGGCCTGACAATAAAATACACAAACCGCAACCTTCCTACCCTGCTGCATTTCTTGCCTAACATGTTAACGATTCCTCCACAACCTCTCTGTCAGGCAAGCCCTTGCCTGCACTCCAAGCTCAACCAACTGAGAGATCACAGGTCCTTTTAAAGGCAGACTGTGGAAGACTTTTGGAGAACTATCTCTGACGCAGGTGCAGTCACTTGCTGCTTCTAAGATGCCCAGATAACTTATCCCTGGCATAATGACGTCCTCTGGAAGACTCTGACATCTTGTCCAATGTGTGACTTCTTGTAACCCCTCCAGGGTGCCCTGATACCCTGTCTGAACAATCTTCTACATCAGCTTCCAGATGGCTGTTTGGTGTCCAGTCCAGGCAGGATGGGATGAAAAAATATTTGAAATTGTGCCCCAGCCTCTGCTATGTTTTATTTTAATTGGAATACATGCATATGCAGTTTGTATTTTCTTTTTTACACATATCTTACTCACTCCACATTTTATTCTGGCACATTAAAAAAACAATATCAGTGTAGTAAGTCTAAACCAGGTCACCATGAATCTGTAAAAGGTTTCATGGTTACTATGTCAGTGCTGGCTTTTTGTGTCTCCTGAGTCCTTCTTCAAAAATTGGATTTTTGAAAGAAAAAACTTTGCGTCATTTTGTATTGTTTGTTTTTTTAATTTATGAGTTACAACATTTTTTCTGCCTTCTGATTATGATTTATGTCTTGTGTTTTTTGGCTTTGGTTACATGTATCCGTCTTGGCTTCTAACTTTCCACTGTGGGGTTTTTGTTTCTCAAAAAAAAATCTTAGTAAATAAGGAATAAGATATTGAACAACGCAGGTAAAGAATGAGTCTGGTTTTGCCAGAGTTTCTTGAAGCTCTTAGTTATCCAACATTTAACAAACAAGTTTAAAGTACTTATTTTCTGACTTCTCGCCAACATCCACATCACAGGTTGTCAATAACAGAAACATCGATCTCATGTATTTCAATAGTGAAATATATACACCAGGCATGTGCCAATGTAAAAAAAGAAAAAGGTAATAAAAAAAATAGCTAAAAGATACAATATCACACAAAATAAAGACCAAATTAATCTAACCTATTTGTCAAAAATCTATAAATAAGCTCAAAATTTGATTGGTGTCCTTGCAAAAAAGAACAGAGGTGAGCAGCAATTGGAAAAGAAAGCAACACTTCACAAAACAGGAGTTAAAACAACTATTAGAGGAGGCTTGTGGAATCCCATGAGGACTTGCGCAGGCACTAGAATTACATCTTCCACGTGCCCAGAGCATGCTATACAACAGTGCATGTGCTTTGCTGTGCAGTGCTACACCTCTCCTTAGCCATGGTTTCAGATTCCAAAACAGAAGGATCAGGTATTTGTGAAGAGGAAACCCACTGTCATCTAGAAACCAGCTACCAGCAAGCTTGCTTTGTATAACAGCATGTATAAAGGAGTCTACTAAATTAATAATAATAATAAACATGCCATCCTTTGTCATCTGATACACCCCAAAGCTGGACCAGATACAAGCGTCATGTGTATTCCCAGGCCACTTGGCCACAGTGTCTGTAAAAGGTCCTGATGGTTGCATATCACTTGGACACAAGAACCCTTTTTGACAGGGATATATGGAATTCAAGAGGCTGGGAGTACAACCAGGGATGGAAATTCCATTCACTACGCTACCTGCAATGCCATGTATGCTTGCAATGGCATAAAAATCAGTTTTTGTATTATGCAAGGCATCCCCTCCTGATGAAAATTTTATGTAGTTGTGTGTATGGTGCAATAGTAATCTGGTCACAAATGCTCAGATTTCTGTACATCAGCCTTGCTGAGGTCATTTACATTACCAACGGTCTGTGGGAATTGGCTGGTGACACAGAAGTGGACAGCTGTTGGAAGGTGCACAGTGGGACTGAGGGAAAAATTCCTGTATGTTCCCCTTTCCAATTTTTACTGTACCAGACCAACAAGGGTTTTTATTTCACCCATGGGTTATTGATTATCGAGATGGTCCAAGGGTTTAATGTCTGCCCACAAAACAACATTTAGACCAGCAACATGAATTGTTGGATGGTGATGTCACATATTCTCAAATTTACAAATCTCTGGATAGCTGCCATTGTCACTGCTGGTACTAAGGGGTGATTCACCTTCCCACTTTAAAGGATATAATTGTTTACAATTATTAAGGCTACAAAGAGTCCCATTTGCAGTAATTTATTGACTATGTTACTATTTTATATTTATAATTAAACATTGACATTATTATTGTTGTTGATGGTGTTATTAGATTATATATTTAAGAGCGTAAGTGTGTTTTTGTTATCTACTTAAGGTAACCTTTGTGTCTCTGTGACAGAATCTCAGGCGAAGTCCAAATAAAGAACGTTGCTTAAAATAACAAGTGGGTCGGTTCATGCATTCATTTCTGAAAGAAATTATATAGTACTTTAGTTGCCAAGGGTTTCAGGAAACACTCACTAATTAGTGAATGACCTTAAGTACGAGATGAAGCTTTCAGGTTCGCACCCCTGTTCCGTGACCACAATTCTGTCTACGTGTCCTTAGGTTTGCTGTTTAATTTTTGTCTACTGGTTATGACCCCGGCATGAATTTTGACTTAATAATATACCCTGATTCTGTTCTCTTTAAAAACTGTTGTCATCATGATCAAGTAATACATTACAGTATGTACACTTGCAAAAGTCCATGCTTTACCTTAACTTTTCTCTAGCCCTGTTATATAATTCTTATAGGATACACAATGTGTACAACTAGACATAAAATTATTCATGATATTGCCTATCAACTGTTTTATGCTGCATAATTCTTCATTTGTACTACACACAATGCATTACATAACACAACACTCTGCTCATTCAATTAATTTTACTTTTATTATAAAATTTTCATTTAAGAGACCAGATGGCTATGAGATAATTATTAGCATAGTATAAAAATAAACAAAAATCATAATGTTGAAAAGAGAAAACAGCTAAACAAAGCAATATATACACAGTAATGCACATCGCCAAACAGAAGAGTGTGGTGATTCTCTTACAGGGACCTTTTCACAGGTACACCAAGCAAACTGCAGAGAAGTTAAACAGTTATTCACTATATTTCCACTTGCCTTTCTAGAATGGAGGATACTTCTCAGATAAGGAGTGGTATCACTTCCACTCTGCCTCAGACTCCTCTCTGCTCAAAAACCCTGAAACCCCCATGTCAACAATGGGTGTCATCATTCAACTGAAAGGCTTAAGAAGAGAAAATGACAGCCCCACAGAGAAGCCTGATTATCATTTATGCCAATTGGTGATGTTCAATAGCACCTAGCCATGTTAATGTACAACTATCTCACTAGCAAGTTCTGGAAAATAAACAGGGGCTCTTGGCTGGATCTCCAAATCTTTTCATATGTTCTGTTCATTTACAACATACTGCATATAAACAGGAATATAGACAGGATGTTTAGACTTTTATGTCAGCTACACTCTGAAAAAGTTCACTTCACAGAAAAATAAGGGCAGTTTTAACTGAACAAAAATATCTGAAAATAGAGTCATCAACTGTGAGAGCCCATGTATTTCAAGGCAGACTACAAGTGCCACCGTGAAAGCTAAGAAAGGAAAGAAAATTGGAAGAACTTAGTAAGAGTCTTTTAAAGCAGTTACTACGATTAATTGAAAAGCAGATATGAAAAGGCAATGTGAAGAGTCTCCAACAAAAGTATGCTCTGCTAATGCAGTTAGTTATCAGTCTTCATTTAAATGCAAAGACCAATGGCATCAAGGAGACAATTTGTATCAATACAGTTATGTTTAAATTGGATTGTAAGAGAATAAATCAAACAGGATTTAAGTTTTAAATGTTTTAATTGGAGTATTCCCTATTAATTTTTTAAAATTCAGAAGCTTGCAGAAGAAGCTTGCATGAGAATGTCAAGATGGATGCCTGGAGTCACAAAACAAAGGACAGAATCAGAATTGAGACAATCAGAGGTACAAAAAAGTGGGAGAGATATGTAAGAAAATATAGAAAAGTAGGTTGAAGTGGTATGGACATGTGATGAGGAGAGACCATGAATAGGTGGGCAAAAGAGTGATTCGAATAGAATTACAGGGGAAGAGAAAGTGAGAGAGGCCATAGTGGAGATGGGTGCATAAAGTAAAAGAAGATCTGAAGTAAAACGACATGACTGGCGAGGAGGTACAGGACCGAGCTGTTTGGAGGTGGGTGATCAAGCACATCAACCACACATAGAAATGGAAAAAGATGAAGAGGAAGAAGAAGAAGTTTAAACAAATAGTATATACATAGACCACAATGCTTATCTAAACTCTATTTGATGTTGTTATGCCATGTAGTGATGGAATAGTCAAAATGACAGAAAAGAACACCGTAGAACATGTTTGGCGAAGTATCTGCAGTGGTCTGTGTCTGTCTGTCTGTCTGTCTGTCTGTCTGTCTCCACCATTCATTACAGTATACAAATTAATCATTAAGCTTCAGTTACTTTGTGTTACTGAGCTACTGAATTGAAATCCACAATCTTACCTTTCTATTTCTCTCATTGTCAAGTCTACCGTTCATTTCTGTCTATCCAAAGTTATTTTATGTTTTTTTCTAGCACATGAGTAGAAATGGGACACTGCAACCCCAAAAGTTTAAACAGCACAAACTGTTGGAAATTGGGGGCAGGTTTTTATGAAGAAATCCTGTGGGAGTAGCTTTTTTATTGCCAAATTTCACTCAATACAAACATTTAAAGAGTTGTCCCCAGTCGTGTATTCTCATTTGAGAATTATGTCTGGCCAAACGAGACTAGACCTAACCAAATAAAAGGTAAGTGCACAAAACATTTAGTTTGTTTATCTAAAGATTACCTAGTAACAATCCAGATTGACTGGCCTGTTTCAATTCTTTCAGTTTGTATACATTTGGGAGATACTTTATTGAGTGTTTTGTCTATCTATCATGAGCATGCTTATTTTAGTTCTTATACATTACTATGCACCATTGTGACTTTTAATCTGGGAAGAAGCATTTCTATCTATTTCTATTTTTGGAGTTATTAAAAAGAATCACCTCTAGCCCCTGAAACAATGGTTCATTGCTAATTAAAATGCTTAAACCAACACACAGCAGGTAAGGGAAATTACCAGCCACAGTATCAGTAGATGTTATATTTCTATGAACAGAGAGTAATGAGTGTTTTGTGTTAACCTTTATTCTTTCTAAGCTTTTCATTTTCCAAATTGGAGAAAAATCAAGTTTAAGAGACCAGAATGTTCATTCTTTTACAAAGATGCCAGAGCAGGTCTTCCGATATGTTGCCCTGTGTGACATCATATAAAGACAGGGAGACTGAGAGAGACACAAGGCAGCATAGTGCAAAACAATTACCGATAGGGCTTCCCAACAAGAAGTAAAGGTTCACTCTTGTTTCTGGCTAAAAAAAAAAAAAAATCCTCTTCCTGTATTTAACAGTTGAATCTGTAATTATTTTTGTAGAAACATTTGAAAAAGTATCATGTAGAGTTTGCACATAATAACTAGCTTCCATAAGGCATACAGGCCAAATGTTATCTCTTTCTTATTTATAGCCTTTTTAATTTTGCCTGACTTCTCTGTTGTTCAGTATAACCTGAATATTTACCATTGTTTCTAACAATTTACCGACTTCTTCATAGGTGTAAATTTAAATTAACTGTAATTGCTATTTTCTTTCTATTCATTTTTCCCCATAGCTGTGCTCATACAGGTGGCAAAATGTACTGGTCAGAATATGCTTGCTGCTCAGCTCCAAGAATCAGCTCATTCACTCTCAGTGCAGAGATTCCACAGGAATCTGTCAAGATGGGCTCAAGGTCTGTGCAATTGCTGTAAGCTGGAAAATCTATTAAGTAACAAATTTACCTATAGTTCCTTTATTAATATGTGAAAATCAGGACACTACTGTATGACTTGGAGGTGCAAAGTTCATTCACCTATTTTTTATATTCAAATTATTTATGAATCATTACAGATCAGGCTGTATATATTTTCGGGAAAGTCAGTTTGCAGTTGTTTCACTGTCCACATAATGTGTGGTGGTTTTAGACATTACAAGTATGCCTTAGGATGGCACAGTGGTGCAATGGTAGCGCTGTTGCCCTGTAGTTAGGAGACCAGGATTTGCATCCCAGGTGTTCCCTCCATGGAGTTTATATGTAATCCCAATGTCCAAGTGGGTTTCATCCCATATTCCTAGCACATGCAAGTTAGTTGAATTGGCATGGCTTAACTTGCCCTGCACATGTATGTGTTTTTTCCCTGCAATTGACTCCCATCCTATCCAGCTGTTGTTCCCGCCTTGCATGAAATGACTGCTAGGATACGCCCAAGCTACTCCACAACCATGCCCTGGATAATCGGGATAGGAAAATGGATAAATGGATGGATTGTGCCTTTACAGCTTAGTTGATTGGAATAAAGAGTACAGTAAAATTCTTCCTGTGCTACTCAACAGGCAGCAAGCTTCCAGTCCCTAGCAACGTGATTAGTGAGAACTACATCTCACTGAAAGTTCTGTCTTTCCCTAACAGAAAATTCAGTCAATAATCACACTTAAAACCTTAAGAAAATATAGTGACAGAAATATACTTCTGCTGAAAAGGGTTTTTGGATACTTGACATGAGTGTAACATATAAACTTCTACTATTCTATATTCATATAAACTTCTACTATTCCCAGATTAAAAAGCTATGCACAATAAGATTTGGTGACATCAGCTCTACCACTGTGAGTGTACCTGAAAGTGCCCTGTGTTTGACTAACATATCACCCAGAATTAGAAGTTGTCTATGTTGCAGTTTACACATCTTCAAATGCCTTACAGAGTCCTAAAGTTATTTGTATTTTGTGCAATTGATAAAGCCAGTCTAATATTTAAGGCTGGCTTCTTGCTTAGTGAAAAATGGTGCTGTGATTGATTCTGAACCCCTGTGACCCTGCATTGAAATAATCAGGTTTGAAAAACTTAACAAAAGAGTGAATATAAGGATGCCTTAATTACTTAAATGGTTGGCATTGTGAATTATTGTCCAGGTACAGCTAGCAATTAGCAAAAAGTGATGCAATACCCTGAGGAATAAATGAAATCAAGTGAATAAATGAAATTAAGTCTTTTTAATTGTTAAGGAACTCAGCTTCTGACTGGTTTTGTTTCTTACTTTAGTTCAATTTTATTTCTTACTAAATGACATTTTCAGTTACATCAGAAATAACTATTACTGATTCTGGTGACTCAGTGCAGCAGAAAGGTGCTTTTATTCTGATGAGAAACAATAGTAAATGCAGCTATTTGGATGATTATTTGCTTATTCAGGTAATTGTAAAATTGAAATGTCAACTCTCATTTCAGTTAATCATTTGCATCATTAAACAATCCATACATACTCACCTCCAGGGTCTTTTACAATGCTGCATGACATTGTCAACAAGAATGCTCTCTTTGCTGCACTCAATCTTTATATTGTCAGTCAAAGTCATTCATGTGCTGAATTTAATACTCTTATTTCCAGCAGCTTCTCATACTCTTGAAGGCAATGCATATTTGATGTATGAGTAAACAATAGTACATGAACGTATTTCAAATTCTGTATTGTATTCATATCAGTACGAGTGTACATTGACAGTGTGCTAAAACACAGAAACTGGAGTTTCTCTATACTTGTGTTTGTTAATGCTTATTAAGCCCAAATGCAGAAGCATGAGGCTAGACTTTTGGACAATTGCTAGTATTCTTATTAGGTGTAAAGTGTAGGAAAACTTTCAAGTTTAAAAGAAAGCTTTCCACTGTATTTTGTCAATATACTGTATATTAAGAACTTGCCTGCTGCTCTGCTCACCACATAGCAGATCAGAACCAGTTAATAGATAAATCTGGGTCACCTAAGCTGACACATTAACCACAAGCTAGGGTCTTCAAGGCAAAATGAAATGATTTTCTGTAGTTCATAGCCACGGGTGGAATGCTGATTGGTTGAAGGTTTGATAACATAGGCTGTGCCTAGCCAGGATAGGTCCAGAGGTGTTAGACCTAAACTGGGAAAAAGAGTTGGCCTCTAAACTACGATGCCTCATTGGTCCAAGGGGTACATTTAAGGAAAAGCAAGCTGGGCACTTATATAGGGTATACAAGCACTTACTCGTCTCTCTTCCTTTATCAATATCTGTTAAGAGACATTGCAGGATAAAAGATACATCATTTCAGAAAAGCAATGCAAGAAATAAAGGAGGCACCTATTATCTATGTGCATTGCGGCCAAGACTTCTAGCAAGAAGAGTCGAAATTTATCTAGGTTGCACTATTAACATTACAACCATTTGCGTTGCTTCTGCTTTGGGCACATTAAAAATCTTAGTTTAAAAAATGTTATTCCATATATATATTTTATTATTTTGATATACTTTTTTAATCCTTGAGAGGAAATTGTCTTTACACATGACCTTTCGGGATCAGAGCACAGGTTTAGCCAATGTACAGCATCTCTGAAGGAATTTTCAAGTTATACTGAGTGAAAACAAGAAAAAACATTTGAATATGTGCCCCTTCTTTGCCTTGAATTCTTTCTAATTAACTATCTGGAGTCTAGAGATAACCATAGACACAGTCAACCTACTTCATCCTGACGGTAACCACAACTCAGAATCTCTGTGACAGGGTAGTTAAGCGTGACTTAACAGTGCAGGTTTGGGATACTCAGGTCCACATGGAACGTGCTAGGGTGGCTGTAGGCTCACCATCAGACCACTCCATGGCAAAACATTTGCCAACCCCCATCCCTACACATAGGCACAAAAACACTGCACAGTGGGAAGCAGAGGTTATCCACACATAACCTTTGTGACGTCTACTATATATCAGAATACTTCATTTTGGCACATTCTCTTTCTTTAGTGTCACTTACAGCTTTGTTTGTCTTGTTTTGCCAAATAACAAGGTTATACCTTGCCTGATGAAGGGGCCTTAGCTGCCTCGAAAGCTTGCATTTGTAATCTATTTAGTTAACCAATAAAAGATGTCATTTCACCCTACTTTTGCCAAATAAAACATTGACAGAATACTTAAGAGAAGAACTTAAGGTTATTGTTATTTTTGTTATTATTTAAACAAATTGTAATTGTCAATAAATAATAATTGGAACTGCAATACATTAAAAGTGTTTAACAAAAAAGTAAAATTAGAATTAACAGAGGACAAAATTCAAATTATAGCATAAGCAGCATAGCGGAATACTTTATTTATTCCTTGGACAGCCATATAAACTTGCATCATAATGAAAACAAAGTTAGTTGATACCTAATAGTGCGAGATCAAGCAGAAGATATCCAGTTGAGAGTTGAGAAATATAAATCTTAAGTACTCACTATGTGCTTAGTGAAAAGATAAGCCTTCAAGAAAATCCTGAATATCTGTGTAAGACTTGAATTTTCAGTAGTCATTTGGAGGTGTCTTCACAGCTTGGGAGAAAGAACTGAGAAACAGGACTGGGAGGAATGACAACCAGTAGGCATGCCAAAGGAGAACAAAGACTTTTGATAGTTATGAATGCATTACAAGGAGGACTGCCTAAAGTCACACATCCTTCCCTTTCCCTTCCTCTTTTACTATAATTACTATGTTCCAAAATTAATATAGCATCTGTCATAAATATTGGTAAATCCCACTCTTTGGTTCAATTCAGTGTACTCAATTTCTTCTTAGTGAATTTCCACTTAGATATAGTATGAAAAAGAAGTGCACCATATATATATAAAACAGAGAAACATCATATAATCCATAAAAATTATATATATATATATATATATATATATATATATTGTGACAGATTAGGGCTTTCTCGCTCCCTTGTACCCTCAGACCACACGTCAGACACCAGGTAAAAGTCCAAATAATTATTTATTATAATAATAATGTGCACAATGCACGCTCCTCTCTACAATTCTCCAATAACCAATACACAATAAACAATCTTCCAAACTCCCAGACGCATAGCCACCCTGCCTCCCAACTCAGCTCGTCTGTCTGGGATCTCCCACAGTCCTTTATACTCCTCGACCCAGAATTGTTTCTGAGCCCTCAGTCCATGTGATTATCCAACACTTCCGGGTTGGGTAATCTTCTCTTTTTCTTCAGCCCGGAAGTATATCATTTCTTCCGTTTCCGCGATTGTTAAATACTTCCGGGCTATAGTGAAAGTATAAGTCCCTGGGCCTCCCTGCAGCATTCTCCGGTGGCCCCCATGGTATCCAGCAAGGCTGTGGTGAAAAACTCCAAGTTCCATGATGCCCTGCTGGAATTCGGGGCCCTTCCATTTTGCAGGGA
>JANRMT010062790.1:65198019-65241528 GCA_026402145.1 Polypterus bichir lapradei | reverse complement strand
GCTAACCTTTACAAGGATCATAAATTGCACCGGCTGTTACAGACTGAAATGAAATGTATGCTTTTATTCTAAAATAGTAAGACTAAGAGCAGTTTACTTCTCAAAACGGAATGGTGCAGGATCGAACTCGCGACCTTCTGATTCCCAGGCGGGAACTGATTCTATTACACCATGGAGGCAGTTACAATAAACAGGTGTCAATTTCGCATGTTAAGGCGGCTTTTTGTTTCTGCAGTTATATTTTTGAATAAAAGCGCAATTGTTGTGTTATTTGTACCTTTTGTGAAAATATTTCTTTGATATTTGGACTTAAGGCTTCATACATTATATAGTTTATGCCTACATTTTGTCATCTACTACTAGAATATAAAAAACGTTTGTTTTAAAAATGTGTTTACACAGATTACTGTAGAAACGGAACAGACATGAAATGCGTGTGTCCCAAATAACGATCTATTATTTCCACTCTAAAACTCCACTTCACTCCCAGATACTCAATCAAGGCATGAGCTGGGAGAAGTTCGTGCACGTTCTAAATTGGTAGGGGGATGGAATAGACGGCTGCTCCTAGCTTCTCTTTATCAGCACATTTAGAAGACAAAGGACGCTGGCGGAGAGGTGTGAAGGGATTGAAGATGCGATTTAAGGTGGGACGGAATTACGAGTTTTTTTCGTAGGCTCTGGTAATTCTAGTGTTAAAGAGTAAATAAGTTCCTTTCCAGTTAAGGTGGAATCCAAAAACCATTTGTTATTTACATAGATTATGCTTCTACATTCAGTCCTCATTTATAATTAACAGTAAGGAGCAAGAACACCCTTATATAGACAGTATCTTGATATGATCTTGGTATTGGGCTGGATATACACACAATTAAATTCTGAAAGACTCTTTCTGGAAATTCTTCTTTTATGTTATGCACTGTTAGGGCAGATCCTATTTGAGGGTGTAGAGTATGCTTCACTTTGCTGCTCTTGGAACATTGTTTCCTCTGGTTGTTGCATCTCTGTACCAGCCCTGTTTCTGTACTGTATACTTCTTGTCAGAGCACCATCAACTTTATTGAATGTTTTTTATCAGATCTTCAAGGTAATGCCAACATTCTATTAACCTCTGTTTCTGGCAAGGCATGTGTAATGTACTTACATCTTGAGTTCCTCAAAGTATGGCTTGCAGACCTCTGTTTCTTGCAATAAAGTTCTAGCCAGATTTCCTTTTGGCAGCTGCACCATTAATATTCACTGTTTCTTTGTACATTAGGGTGCTTTGAATGCCAACATTATAGCTTGTGGCTTACTTGTTACTTGGCTGTTTTCGAACTTGGTTGACCTTTGCCATCTTCATAGAGGCAGCCTCACTAGTAACCATGGTGTGTGATATGGTAACATACAAAAGATTGGAATCATAGAGAAATTTTAATGCTTTTGATAGAAGTTGATTATTGATTATTTGTTTTGTCAAGGTACCATTAAATTGATTTAAAAATATAGTGCAATGTGAGTGCAATGTGTCGGAGTGAATTTCTGTTTTTTTAAAAAAAAAAAATAAAACCTATGTACTATCAGTAGTATAAAACGTCACTTTTATCCTCATCAAAATCTTTTTGACAGGTGTATGTCCCACCCCCCAGCATTTCCGGTACCCACCTGATGCCGCCAGGTTAATGGACGTTCCTATGCTCTGGTCCCTACCCGTTGTGCAATGGCTTGACAGGCATCGGATATTTTCAGTCGTCCGAATAGAACTGGTTGGCCAATCTTGGGATGGTCAGCTTTGTAAACCAAGACTGACCTTTGGGGACATGTAAGGTGTCAAAAGGTAAGTCTGCAATGGGGTAGAGCAGGCATTCTGCTCCTACTGTATGTGTGTACAGCGCCTGTATGTACAGAGAGCGTGAGTGACAGACCCAGAGAGAGGATGTACCAAAAGGCTTTAGAGAGAATCTATTGCACACTCAAGGAGCCTGGCAGTTTTGGTGGTATTAACAGCTTCATGAAAAGTGTATCAAGTTGTTGGGGAAAATGTCAAGCGAAAAAACATGTTGGAATGGATGAGTGGACAATATACTTGCAGTGTGCACAAACCAGCACAGCTGAGGTTCAAGAGAAACAGAACAATTGTTTCAACGGTCAATGACCAGTGGCAAGCAGATTTGGTAAAGATGTCTTATTACTCAAAATTCAATGATGGATATAAATTTATTCTCGCGTGTATCGATGTGCTCTCAAAATATGTCAATGTCAATTTATTTATATAGCACATTTAAAACAGCATAGTAATTCTGCGGCCAAATTGCTTTACAATAATAGAATAAAAGAAAAATTAAAAAAAAAAAAAACAATAAAACATAAATAGTAATAAAATATATGAACATAAAATAAGATGGATAATAGAAATGTTATATGATCACAAAGAGGAAAACCATCAGTATTACTGAAGGTCACTGAATGCAAGTGAAAAGAAGTGAGTTTTTAATCTTGTTTTGAACTGTTCAATTGTAGACGACTCCTTTATATGATGAGGTAAAGAGTTCCACAGGCGAGGGGCAGCAGCTGCAAAGGCCCTGTCCCCCTTGGTTTTACATTGGGCTTGTGCTGCTTGGGCTGTGCCATTAAAGGCCAAGACAAGAAAAGAAGTTTCTCTGGGGTTTTAGTTTGATCTTTAGACAGGGTAGAGTTCCTAAGAAGCTACAGACAGACCAAGGCAAAGCATTTCATAACACATTGGTACAAAAACTACTAGAACAATGTACATTTTGTCATGAACAGCGATGTAAAGGCCAACATAGAATGATTCAGTAGGACCTTAAAGTTCAAAATGTGGAAATATTTTACATATGCCAATTCTTTTTCGGTATATAGATGTCCTGTCAGACTTTCTACAGAGTTATAACCACAGTTTTCACACCACAATTAAAACAAGACCTGTACATGTGATTCCAGAAAATGCTCTGAGTGTTTGGGGAAAACAGTCTATGGCAGGGCAGTGCCAAGAAAATCTACACCATGCACTTGGAAAATAAGTGATCATGTCAGAGTTTCAAAATTAAAAGGTGTATTGGAAAAAGGCTATAAGCAGTCGTTTACAGACGCAGGGTTGATTTATTGGGCCATATCCATACAGATCTGTTGTTTCAAGATAAATTAATGGGATTGATGTAAAAATAAAGTTAGTACGAAATAAGGATGACGTTTTGTCTGATGAGCAATGGTGGTGAATTTAAGGTCAACATATCGGCATCATTGTTTGTGAAAAGAGTTCAAGTGAACCCTGGAGTCAGACTGGGAATGCTAAGGCACTGATGACCAGCAATGCAAAATACCCAGTCGACCGGGTTCAAATAAAGGTGTTAAGCATATCTACCGGTAGTTGTGTCTGCAACCAGGAAAACCAGTTTCTGGGACAGCTGCCAAAATAGTTGTTTTGGGTTTTGTTGACAATGCGGCTTTCAGTGGCAACTTTACACACAACCCCTTTAATTTTAAACATAATATCAACTTTATGGCTCTTTACCTGGATGGAGAGCAGATACCCAGCAAGCCTCTGTAGTCTGATTTTGCTAATGGTCACTGTGTCAGAGAATATTTTCAACTGGTGGAAACTGCAGACAAGAGGATGAAAGATAAGGCACTGTTAGTCAATCGTGAAGAGTTTGCTAAGGGGTGTTCACTTTTTGCATTCAACCTAAGCCCTGATGTGGAATCAACAGGACACAATTCACTCAAAACTGGTAACCTCAGGGCTGAAATGATTTGCTGAACTGCTGCAAGATACAGTGCATATGATCGTGTATGCGGTTTTTGACAACATCAAGTTATTTACGACTACAGTTAAACCTTATATCTGTTCAGACATGCAGCCGTTGGACACTGAAACTTGGGACCACCCTTGCATCTGGGACAGTGACGCATGTCCATTTTCTGGATGTATTCCCTTCAGATCAACTGCCCAAAGAGAATTTGGCTGCCGAACCTCTGTTTATGATCGTAAACACAGACCCCCATGATAAACCTTGAAAGCACTGGATTGCAATTTACCTTGCTGCTCATGGAAAAGCTGAATTTTTTGACTCTTATGGAATTCCACCAGATTCAGAAATATTTCCTGAAGTTACGAAATTTTGAAGATTAATGTTGACTGCATCACTTGTAACCGTATTCATTTACAGGATTTTTTTCTCCACCACCTGTGGACACAACATTGTTTTCTACTTCAAAAAAGCAAAGGACTTCCCATAAATCAGATATTGGAGTTGTTCCCTGGAGATGTTCATCTAAATGACCACATAGTTGTTAGATCTTCTTCTTTCGGCTGCTCCCGTTAGGGGTTGCCACATCAGATCATCATCTTCCATATCTTTCTGTCCTCTGCATCTTGTTCTGTTACACCCATCATCTGCATGTCCTCTCTCGCCACATCCATAAACTTTCGCTTAGGCCTTCCTCTTCCCTGGCAGCTCTATCCTTAGCATCCTTCTCCCAATATACCCAGCATCTCTTCTCTGCACATGTCCAAACCAACACAATCTCGCCTCTCTGACTTTGTCTCCCAACCGTCCAACTTGAGCTGACCGTCTAATGTACTAATTTCTAATCCTATCAATCCTTGTCGCACCCAGTGCAAATCTTAGCATCTTTAACTCTGCTACCTCCTGCTCTGTCTCCTGCTTTCTGGTCAGTGCCACAGTCTCCAAACCATATAACATAGCTGGTCTCACTACTTGAAACTTGAAAGCTCACGTTCACAATGTCGCACAGTGCCGGAAATAAATTTAAAAAAAAAAAAAAAAGTCAGATATCGGTCGCTGTGAAAAGGCTAGTCGTAGCCCACTAAGTGTCATATGAAAGCTTATTAGGGTACAGAGGGGGGAAAAAGGCACACAGTGGGGGGAAAAGGCACGAAATGTCAACTTCAATCTCGAAATTTCCACTTTAATCATGTAGTTTATTTTGTCATTAAAGTAGAACATCATAAACTTCATCTTAAAATCGTTTAACCAGTTTCTCAAATCACCTCGTAAGTGAAGTAGCAAGTTAAATGCTTTGTTTTGTATGTGATCTATGTGCTCTGTGTGTGAATCACTACTTGCTTCTTAAACCAGCTCTCTTCCTCCGACTGGACACAGAATCCATTACATTCGTGGTATTACAGCTCTGTGAATAACTAAAATACTGAGATGTATACGTGATATTTTCATGATGATAGGAGTTAAAGCACGTTATTAAACGTAGGTTTCACGGCTCAGTGATTGTGCGGGACCTTTGATGGAATTATTTATTGCAGCAGTACTCGCGGGGGGGGGGGGGGGGGGGCCCGCCCCGCCCCGGCCCGGCCCGGCCCGGCCCTAGGCTTGTGGCAGCCCTAGGCTTGTGGCGGCCCTGGGCAGAGAGAATCGGTGGCCCCTTCGCCCGCCAATGTCAATATGGTATCTTATGCACAGTGGATGGCCACGTCCATTGCGGACACTGCATAGCCACCTCGTGCTCATGATACAAGCCTTTAACTTTTGTCGAAGTTTGCCGCTGCGTTTTTAGCTGTGTCGTTATTTTATCTTTCTGTTTTATATTCAATATATATTGGCGTGGCTGCCCCTGCAGTCCATGCTTTTCTTTCTCCAAGTAGCCAATCGCCAATCAGCTCAGTAATAGACGTTAAGCCATCTGTACGCTTAGAGCGGCGATTCTTCAAAACATTTAAACATTGAAATATCTTCGTAGTACATATTTATTCTGTCCTTCACGCCAGTCCCATTGAAGAATATAGATATTTAAATGAAGTTTTATCTGTATAATCATATTTTGCTGCATTTCATCTTAAAAATATCGTCATCATATGTAAATACGCGCTTTATAAAGTGGCTCAGGTTGTGTAATATTATAACTGTAGTGCAAGTTTCTACAAGGAGCAATTGATAAGTGCGTTTTTAAAGTTCTTGGGATGAAACTGTTTCTGAACCGCGAGGTCCGTACAGGAAAAGCTTTGAAACGTTTTGTCGTGGCTGAGACGGTGTGTTCTTGATACTGTATACCGATTAATTCTCTTTCCGATCAGCTGCTGCTTTGATTCCCCACTCGGATACAGTGATATAAATACTCTGAGTGGTGCAGTGAGTAATATGGAAAAAGATGAGCAGCTGAAAAAAGGTGCAATGAGAGTAACCACGCTAAAGCAGTCATGGTCCAGGGAATAGCCATAGTATTCCAAATACCATTATATTATTACAAGTTAATTACAATCAGATGTATTACACTAATAAACAATATGCGGTTAGTTTCAGTGTAATTGTAAAGCCGCGTCAGGAAAATAAGAGTAACCACACAGGAACAGTAGCACTGCTTTGACGCTGGGTGCTGCCAGTCTGCAAAACCGAGCGGAGAACTTGCGTACGACAAGGTATGAGGTACTGTGGAAAAGGGCATGGCTTTACGCCAAGTGTAGGTTTTATACATCGCGATTTGAAGGTGGAAAAGCTCTTACGCAACATTTCTGTGCGTACGCACCATTTATACATGAGGCCCCAGGTCCACAAAGACACAATGCAACTCCTTCTGGCCTTCCCTAAACTTCTCCATCAACGTCCTCAGAGCAAACATTGCATCTGTGGTGCTGTTTCTTGGCATGAAACCACACTGCTGCTCACTAATCATCACATCACTTCTTAAACTAGCTTCCACTGCTCTTTCCCATAACTTCATGCTGTGGCTCATTAGTTTCATTCCCCTGTAGTTACTGCAGTCCTGCACATTCCCCTTTTTCTTAAATATCAGCACCAGTACACTTCTCCACTCCTCGGGCATCCTCTCACTTTCCAAGATTCAATTAAACAATCTGGTTTAAAAACTCCACTGCCATCTCTCAAACACCTCCATGCTTCCATAAGTATGTCATCTGGACCAACGGCCTTTCCATTTTTCATCCTCTTCATAGTTGTCCTTAGTTCTTCCTTGCTAATCCGTTACACTTCCTGATTCACTATCTCCACATCATCCAACCTCTTCTCTCTCTCGTTCTCTTCATTCATCAGCTTCTCAAAGTAATCTTTCCATCTGCTCAACACATTCTCCTCACTTGTAAGTATATTTCCATCTTTATCCTTTATCACCCTAACCTGCTGCACACCTTTCCCAGCTCGGTCCCTCTGTATAGCCCAGGGGTGGGCAAAGTCATTCCTGGAGGGCTGCAGTGGCTGCAGGTTTTTGTTCTAACCCAGTTGCTTATTAAGAAGCATTTATTGCTCAATTAACTCTTCTGCTTCATTTTAGTTGCCTTGCTTATTAGGATTTTGAACCCTTATTGCTTATTTTAGTCTTAAACAGCTGTGTTCTTGGGTTTTTAATGGCTTCTTATTAGCTAAGATTCAAATGACAAAGCAGCATTTCTACATTTTGCTTGTTTCAATTTACACCTGCGTGTATTGTGCACTATTTGGTTTAATTAAATGCTTGAGGAAAGTGAAAAGAAAAAAGTTAAAAAGAGAATATTATTCATACATTTTAGACTTCATATCATTTAGATGGTATCATTAGAAAGAAATAAAAATCTAGGATATGAGAATGGCCTGACATGGCAGAGTTAAAACGCTAACAAGCCATGAAATTGAATTATTGGCAAGGATTGTTTTCTATTTAAGCAGCTGGGTTGTTGCAAAACCTGCAGCCCTCCAGGAATGACTTTGCCCACCCCTGGTCTATCCAATCAGAACAGGTCCTTTTCTCTCTCCTTGGTGTCCAACCTCTCCTACAACTCATCATACGCCTTTTCTTTAGCCTTCGCTACCTCTCTCTTCACCTTGTGCCTTATCTCCTTGTACTGTTGTCTACTTTCTGCATCTCTCTGACTATCCCACTTCTTTGCCATCCTCTTCTTCTGTATACTCTCCTGTATTTCTTCATTCCACCACCAGGTTTCCTTTTCCTCCTTCCTCTTTCCAGATGTCACGCCAAGCACCATTCTTGCTGTCACTCTTACTACATCTGCTGTAGTTTCCCAGCTATCTGGTAACTCTTCACTTCCACCCAGAGCCTGTCTCACCTCCTCCCTAAACTCAACCTTGCAGTCTTTCTTTTTCAACTTCCACCATTTGATCCTTGGCTCTGCCATCACTCAGTTCCTTTCCTTGATCTCCAATGTCATCCTACAGCCCACCATCCTATGCTGCTTAACTACAGTACACTTTCCTCTGCCACCACTTGGCAGTCTTCAATCTTCTTCAGATCAACCTTTCTGCATAGGATGTACTCTACCTGTGTGCATCTCCCTCCACTCTTGTACGCAACCCTATGTTCCTTCCTCTTCTTAAAATACATGTTCACCACAGCTATGTCCATCCTTTTGGCAAAATCCACTATCGTCTGACCTTCATTCCTCTCCTTGACACCATACCTACCCATCACCTCCTCGTCTCCACTGTTCCCTTCACCAACATGCCCATTGAAATCCACTCCAATCACCACTTTGTCCCTTGGGTACGCTGTTCATCACTTCATCCAACTCACTCCAAAAATCTTGTTTCTCACCAATTGCACACCCAACTTGCAGTGCATATGCACTAACAACATTCATCATCACATCTCCAATTTACAGCTTCATAATCATTACTCTGCCTGACACTCTTTTCACCTCCAAAACACTCTTGACATCCTGTTCCTTCAGAATAACTCCTACCCCATTTTTCCTCCCATCCACACCATGATAGAACAATTTGAATCCATCTCCAATCCACCTGCCCTTACTCCCCTTCCATGTAGTCTCTTGCACACACAATATATCATCGTTCCTTCTCTCTAACATATCTGCTAACTGTCTCCCCTTACCAGTCATACTGCCAACATTCAAAGTTCCTACCCTCAGTTCCACTCTTTTTTACTTTCCTCCTCTTCTTCTGACATGTCTCCATCTTCCCCCCCCTCTTCGGCCAACAGTAGCCCAGTTTCCGCCAGCACCCTGCTGGCTAACAGTACTGGTGGCGGTCGTTGTTAACCGGGGGCTTGAACGATCCGGTATGGAAATTCATTTCTGATTTCTGGGTAAACCATATCCAGTTTCATATTTTCAGTTTGTCCCCTTTTTTATTTGAAAATATCTAACCACATGGTGGTTGTTTTCATCAAATAAATATTTTCGTATAATAAAAAATGCTGGTCTAACATGTTGGAAAATCACTTGATACAGGCTGATGAACCTGTTTGCCCTGGGTCTGAATTGCATTGGCACCATTTTTAATCTTTTAAAATAAAACCCGAATGCCCATGTTCAGAAAAATGAACCTGGGCACGTTTAATTTCAGCCATAGCATTAAAGAATAAAAAGAATAAATCCCAGCCTTTTGGTTTTCCAGCCTTGTTTAACGTTCGTGTTTGCGTAGCGAACTTGATCAGATCAACCATATTTGTGCTAATAACAGGTGTTCCTTTATATAAAAATTCCCCTTTTTCATTCCAGGACGTTGTGGACAGGTTTTGTGTCATTCTTCGAATTAGCATTTCTGTATTTTCCCGGTGTCTGACTGATTCTAATACGTTTTTTACAACTATCACTAACTAACGTGTCATCATTTAGTAACATTTTATACATCTGAATTTTTTTCATCAATTCTGTAAACAGGGGTTGCTAAATGGAATAACAGAGGATATTTTCTGGTTGGTGAGACATTACTAGAATCAGAGACGAAAATAATGTTTTCACAAAAAAAAGATTTTCCACAGTTGCTCGGCCCGCTTAAGATACAGGAAAACGGGTGTTGTAAACGAATGTCCATTATTATTTATTTATTTTTCTTGGAATCAATAGCCAAAAGGTAACGACGCAAGATGTTTAGTTAACTCATGCTTGTCGCACACAATTTGTGTTTTTATTTTTCTGGTTTCTATATGCCAGCTGCATTTTACTCTTACAATACCAACATCTTCAAGTTTAATATCTTTGTTGTGAAGACGCATTTATATTTTCTGCATAGTCAAAGACCAGTTTTTTTAAACTTCACCTTTTCACAGTTCACAACATTTAATGTTATACCTTTTAACTTTTAGACGGGTTTCACCGCTGGATAACTTGTAGCCATAACTTTTGGGCCCTCTGCTTACAAATTTCGTGATGTATTCATTTGTTGGTAACTCGCTTGTTAATTCTAAGTAACACCCAAGTTCTGGTACCCATTCATTTGCTCTTAAAATATAATTAATTGAATCCATGTCCTAGTATAATATTCTTTCGTTCAGTTTATTTAAAAGATTATACAACTCTAATCTTGCATAAGCTGTAGTAAAACTCGCAATAAATGTTTACATTGGACGGTGTGCTGTATCAATCTTTATCGTATGTCCAAGTCTCACACACACACTCATCGTCAGTAAACTCACAAGTAGATACCTCATAGTTTGGGGTAAATAATAATTCAAACAGTGTTTCTGGATCTGTAACTAAATGTGTTTGGGAAATTAGGTCTTTGTGCAAAATTACCCCATAAGGAATTTAAAAAAAGTTTTGCAATTTGCCTTCTGGCCAGATTTTTTTTTAATTAGGTGCTCGCTTAATTGTACACCTGGATACCTGGATACATGGATACATACTGTTTACACTTTTTTTGTGTTTAGATAGGTCTGAGGATAACCCGAAGATTCTTGCTTAGCTTTTAAATGGGCATTAATATACGGGGGGGGGGAAGGGCACTAGAGCTTTGCTCAAAATGCCATATCACATATATGCTTTCAATTTTGTACCCCTGCTGAATAGCTGCAAACAATTCCGGGGTCGTCTAGCATCTGTTATGACCTCTTTCCTCGTGAGAATGTGTGCATTGGCTCTGCTGCTGTGTTACAGCTCAAGTTTGGCAAAGCTTAAAGTATAATTTTTTGTTTATTTTGCATGGTAAATCAGGGAATAGAAGATTTCTGGGTGGATACACAGTCACCCAGGCTAATCCGAAATATGTTTCTAACTGTTCAAAATCCTTATAAATTTTTGGATGACCGATTGGATATCTTTTTTGGTTCTATTCACATAAGGATATAAACTCGTGAAATTGTAGTAATGGATTTTTCTCCAGCACACACCTTGTAATATAAATGTGCTGCATTTGTTCTACCACCAAAGAGATTCTGGGTTTCAAAGTCTCAGGGAGACATGCTGTTTTCAGGAAATTCTGCACATGGATGTTTTCATGAACCAGACGCTGCCAATTATGTTCCCAGATTAGATGCACCTGAAAAGCCTGTATTTTTAAGTAGTGAAGTTTTATCCATAGTTCTTGAATAAAGTGAACCGAATGTCATGTTTGTAACACTATTCCATGATTTTTCACTGTAACATATATTACAACCAGGGTAAAAGCATCTGTTAAATTCAAAAGCCATCTTTATACCATTAATTTCTGTATACCCGTGTAAATAATAATTTCCAATATGCATTTCACCTCCGGGTTATAGTGTGTGCTGAATGTCTGTTTTTTCCTTTGGACTCTAAATACATGAGCCATTGAATGGATGAAGTAGAGTATCTCTTTTGCTGTAAGAACTGTCTTGTAATGGCAAAGCTATGGTTTGCTCACACAAATTTAAGTCTAAACATAGCCATACAAACTCTTGCTAAAATAACATGTTGAAAAGGATCAATAGACAATATTTTGTATTTGACCTGAAACTGCTCGTCTAAATACATGCGTGTCATTTTGGTTATCTCTATAACCTCGTGCCTGAACAAGATACAAGCTGACCTTAGAATCTACATCTAAGCAACAGTACATTTTTTTAATTACTTTTAAAAATCAAATACGTCATTCTTGTGTTTAGAATATCATAAAAGAAATTCTGTCTTCTCTATCATCATACTTTCCACACCATAAAATTCTACAGCAGGTCTAGGCCCCCATATAATTTGGGTTTTCAACAGTGTGTGTTTTTTTTTTTTTTTTTTTTATTTAAAAAAAAAGAAAAAAAGAGGAAAGTACCCTTTTTTCCCCCCCTTTAAAAACTAAAGCCTCTGGTAATTTACACAATTTTGATGCTAAGTTCAGAGTCTGTGAATCTGATGTTTAAACCTTTCATAGTTAGTGACATGATTTTTCCACCTAGAGTTAACAAATCAATTCATTTTTTCTTTTATTAATTGACTAATTACAAAATAACTGTCATAGCATTTTGCATTGTGTGCAATAAAAGTGTAGTTGTTAAACTTTCAATGTATATTACGTTGATATAAATCTTTTAACACAATCGTTTCTGGCAAACTCCCAGCTCGTGTTACCATCCATGTGTAAAGCATAAATGTAATTCGGTTCATGTATACCCGTGTCTTGCCGACATTCAAAATCATAAAATATGTATTTTTTTGACACGGGGCTCTTTAACGGTTGCATATAACATAGGTGATTGTCACAACTTATGATTGTTTCTTTACAATGCAGACATATCTTTGGCTTGCAACTGTGACTACGAGGTTTGTAAGACTGGCCGCAAGCACAGTAACCTTCTCTCGCAGGATTTTGTTTTTGTGTTTCTCGTGGCATTTGTTTGATTGACAGATGAATTTGCACATCGGGCATCTAATCAAACAGCCTTTTACTTCAATGCAAGAAGCATCACGACAGGCCCTGCACTTACTAACACAAGCATGACTATCTTTGTGAGAATAAGCTGCGTGACAGATTTCACAATAATAATTAGCCCCTACAAATTTCTTTGCGTCTAAAATGCCAAAATGTTCACTGTGTAATAGAAGAAAAATCACTTTGTTCTGAAGTATTTCCACGTACTGTACTTTCATGCATGTATAGCACCTTTATAGAAACATCTAATAGATGCTCAAATTTGTTTACATCTGAAAAAGATATTTTCTTGTCTTCTGAAAACCCCAATTGCTTATGCATTTGTCTAGCTTTTTGCAGAATTTCAGTATCGGTATGTCTTTCTGACTAAGTGACACACACTCCGTGCAAAACACAAACTTGTGCAGTCTTAAGATTACACTTTCCAGCCTATACAATCTTTGGAAAGCTGTCTAAAGTTCATCTACTGATATGTTTTCAGACTCTAAAGTGGACATTGGAAGATATTTCTTTAAATATCACTCTGAGGACATAAAATCTCCTCGATAAAGTTTACTAAAAACTGTATGTCTTTGTCTGTTGCTAAATGAAATAATGATTCTTATAGCACACATCAGCCATTTCTCGATTTAAATCATACACACTGTTATCAACTTTACCACACGAATGGTTTGTTTTCCAGACTTGGTTGTTGCTTACTCTGTTTTCTTTCCTTTGGAAACGCTACAAACTGACTGCCCAAAATCTGAAAAAAAATAATCACAATCTTATTGGCTATTTATACAATACTGACTCGTACATCCATTCATCGAGCTCTCCGATCCCGACAGGGCCCCAATAGCCCACACACAGCCATCTTTTTTTTTTTTTTTTTTTTAATTATTTTATTGTAATCATTCCATACAAATAGATCAATTTTTACAAAAAATAGGATTGAAAACAACTCGCGCCCCCACCCCTGAGAGAGAGAGAGAGCATGGCCAACGGAGTAAAACTCAAGGCTTGTAAACATACCTGAATTGATGAGTTTAATAGGGCAATAGAGATGAATGGAGAAGAAAAAGAAATGTGGAGATAATTGCTTCCTCGGTGCTTTAAGAGCTTATTATAAAATATTATTGATCAGGTCCTGCCAGGTTTTGAAAAAATTCTGTACAGATCTTTTAACTGAATATTTGATTTTGTTTCCAATTTCAAATAGTATAACACATCGGTTTCCCAGTGACTTAAAAGAGGAGAGTTAGGATTCTTCCAGTTTAGCAAAATAAGTCTGCGTGCCAAAAGTGTAGTGAATGCAATCAGTTTGTTGGTCATTCTCCACTTTAAACCCATCTGGAAGAGCACCAAACACAGTTGTTAATGGGTTAGGAGGTATTGTGACACCATACCTGTCTGAAAGGCACTTAAAGATTTTGGTCCAAAATGATGTTAATTTGGTGCAGGCCCAAAACATGTGACCCAGGGAGGCTGGGACTTGATTGCAGCGTTCACAGGTTGGATCTTGCCCTGGAAACATTTTGGACAGTTTTAGGCGAGACAGATGTGCTCGATATATAATTTTGAGTTGAATAATTGTATGCTTTGTGCATATGGAGCTTGAGTGAAGTCACTGTATTGCTATTTTCCACTCCTTTTCTGATATATTAAGAGATTTTTCCCCATTGTCCTCTTGGATCTTTAAAAGGGAGGGACTGTAAAAAAAAAAAAATTTATATATTACAGAGATGTTGTCCAAGTCCATGAAACTGAACAATACTTTTTTTTTTTTTTTTTTTTTTTTTTTT
Organism: Polypterus bichir lapradei; assembly: GCA_026402145.1. Lineage (NCBI taxonomy): Eukaryota > Metazoa > Chordata > Cladistia > Polypteriformes > Polypteridae > Polypterus > Polypterus bichir. The sequence goes on along the minus strand of JANRMT010062790.1, from coordinate 65,227,205 downwards.
TCCTTTTTATTAATTTTATTGCAATCCATACAAATCAATCAAGTTTTTACAAAAAGAAAAATTGAGTTAAGGACAAATCGATCCCCACCCCTGAGAGAGCGAGCAAGCTAAACCGCGTGAAATTTAAGGCTTGCAAACATACCTAAATTAATAAATTCTCTTTGCTTTGTGAGCTTCTTTTAAAATATTATTGATTTAGATCCTGCCATGTTTTGAAAAAAGTCTGTACGGATCCTCTGAGTATTTGATTTTTTTTCCAATTTCAAATAGTATAACACATCAGTTTCCCACTGACTTAAGAGGAGAGTTTGGGTTCTTCCAGTTTATCAGAATAAGTGTGCGTGCCAAAAGTGTAGTGAATGCAATCACAATTTGTTTGTCTTTCTCCACCTTAAACCCATCTGGAAGAACCCCAAACACCGCTGTTAATGGGTTAGGAGGGATTGTGAGACCAAGGCTGTCTGAAAGGTAATTAAAAAATTGTTAATTTGGTGCAGGCCCAGAACATGTGAGGCTGGGACTAGGTTGCAGCGTTCACAGGTTGGATCATACCCTGGAAACATTTTGGGAGAGTTTCAGTCGAGACAGATGTGCTCGATATATAATTGAGTTGTATAATTGTATGCTTTGCGCATATGGAGCTTGAGTGAATTCTCTGCATTGCTACTTTCCACTCCTTTTCTGATATATTAATTGAGAGATCTTTCTCCCAGTGTCCTCTTGGATCTTTGAAAGGGAGGGATTGTAAAATGATCTTATATATTATAGAGATGGTGTCTAAGTCCTTGAGATTGAGCAATATTTTTTCCAGCATGGATGAGGGTGCAAGATGAGGAAAATCTGGAAGGTTCTGTTTAACAAAGTTCCTGATTTGAAGATAGTGAAAGAAATGTGTAGTTGGAATGTTAAATTTGGAATGTAATTGTTCATAGGATGCAAAGACGTTGTCTATATAAAGATCTCTAAGCAAGTTAATTCCAAATTTTTTCCAGATATTAAAAACTGCATATGTTTGCGAAGGTTGAAAGAGGTGGTTCTCTTGCAGAGGTGCCACAGATAAGATTCTCCATCTTAAAACGCTTTCTACATTAGTTCCATATTCTGAATGAGTGAAGCACAATTGGGTTATTAGTATATTGCCGATAACTTGCATTTATTGGGGCACAAAGCAGGGAATACAAGTACTGCAGGATTTTACTTCTATTGCGGACCAAGCCTGTGTATGTTCATCTATTACTGTCCATGGTTTTTATAGCTTGTATGTTTGCTGCCCAGTAATAAAACAAAGTTAGGTAGGCCATGCCACCTTCTGCCTTAGGCCTTTGTAGGGTCGCTCCTTGGATATGTGGATGTTTTGAGTTCCAAATAAATGAGGTTATTGTTGAATCTAATTGCTTAAAAATGATTTATTGATGTATATTGAAATGTTTTGGAAAAAAAAAAGGTTAGGAAGAAAATTCATCTTAACAACGTTAATTATTCCAGCTAGAGTGAGATGAAGGGTTGACCATCTATGCAAGTTTTGCTTAATTTTTTCCATACAGACGGCAAGATTTTGTTGATAAAGAGCTTTGTGTTTACTTGTGATATTTACCCCTAGGTATTTAAACTGATCTGTAATGATAAAAGGTAGGGTGTTCAATCTATTATATGTTTGAGAATTCACTGGAAAGAGTACACTTTTATTCAAATTAATTATGAGACCAGAGATCTTTTGAAATTCTGTAAGTGCTGTTAAGACTGCAGGCACAGAATTTTGTGGGTCCGATTATATACAGTACTATATCTGCATATAGAGAAATTTTCTGTTCCAGTCCTTCTCTGCTAATCCCCTTTATCTGATAAGAATTTCGACAGTGAACCGCCAGTGGTTCAATGGCAATTGCAAATAGCAGTGGTGACAAGGGGCATCCTTGTCTGGTACCACGTTCTACTTTAAAGTAGCCTGAACAAATGTTGTTAATACAAACTGAAGCTTCTGGATCCATGCACAAATGTTCAGGCCAAACCCAAATTTCTCTAATGTAGTGAAAAGGTATTTCCATTCAATCATGTCAAATGCTTTTTCTGCATCCAATGATGATGATATTTCTGGGGTGTTTGACTTTGTTGGCGAGTATACTACATTAAACAGGTGTCGAAGATTGGAAGATAAGTGTCGACCCTTGATAAATCCATTTGATCTTGTGATATTACTGAAGGCAGCACTTTCTCCATCCTTCTAGCTATGATTTTTGAGAGTATCTTAACATCATTATTCAGAAGTGAAATTGGTTGTTATGATGCACGTTGTAATAAGTCCTTATTTTATTTAGGAAAGACGGTGATTAATGCTTGGCGAAAAGTTTGAGGTAGAATTTGATTGTCACTAGCTTCTGTAAATGTTGCTAATAGGAGGGGAGCTAGCTGAGCAGAGAATTCCTTATAAAATTCTTCAGGGTAGCCATCCGGGCCTGCTGCTTTCCCGCCTTGAAGTGAATTTATAGCATCTAGTAATTCTGATAGTGCCAGAGGTTTATCCTGTTCCTCTGCATTAAAAGTAGCTATTTGTGGTATCTGTAATGTATTCAGAAATGCATTAGATTGTGTGCTGTCGTCTTTAAACCCAGTAGAATATAAGTATTTATAGTAGTCTCTAAATGTGTACATTATAGTTTTATGGTCAATGAATTCATCTCCATTCGTGTTGGTGAATCCTGGGATTGCATTGCGAACTACTTGCTTGTGGATTTGTTGAGCTAAAAGCTTATTAGCTTTCTCTCCGTGTTCATAGTAATGATTTCTGGATTTATAAATTAGTTGTTCAGTTTCTTTAGTTGTCAAGTGGTTGAGTTCCGAATGCAGAGCCTGCCTTTTCCTATGTAGTGCCTCGCTTGGAAGCCTGGCATGTTTTTCATCTATTCTAGTAATTTTGTTTTTTAGCTGTGATACTTTCTTGGTTTCTAATTTATTCCTTTGGGAAAAATATGAAATAATCTGTTCTCTTAAGAAGGCCTTTAGAGTTTCCCATAGTATTCCTGCAGAAGCCTCTTAGGCTGTATTTGTCTCTAGGAAGAAACTGATTTGTTATAAATTCAGTACAGTTCTCGGCCGCTAATAGAAGCGGGTTAAGACGCCATCTGCGAGGTGAGTGTGTGAGGCATAGTGACTTTAGCTCCAAGATCAGAGGTACGTGGTCGGAAATAACAATAGCATCGTACTTGCAAGATTTAATCGTAGGCAAGAAATTATCTATAAAGAAAAAATCAATTCTTGAATAGTAATGATGTACTGGTGAGTAGAAAGAATATGTTCTTGAGTTTGGGTTTAGAAACCTCCAGGTGTCAGATAAGTTGTGGTCAGTTACAAATTGTGTAATTGTCTTTGCAGTGTTAGATATCATCCCCCCCCTGTGACAGGAGTCCTATCTAAGAGTGGATTTAAAACACAAAGTCCCCAGCCATTATAATTTTATGAGTGTTCACATTGGGAATGGATTCAAATACATTTTGCATGAATTTCTTATCAACATTGGGTGCATAAACATTTATCAAAATCATTTTACAGTTAAATAAGTTGCCCATGACCATCACATCTCCCTTCAGGATCAGATACTACATCTGATGCTACAAATGAGACTGTTCTATGTATGAGAATTCCCACACCTCTCGTTTTCTTTGTAAAGCTAGAATGGAACATTTGGCCAGTCCAGTCCTTTTGCAGCCGGAACTGATCCTTGCTTAGTAAGTGGGTCTCCTGTAAATATACTATTTTAGTGTTTAAACCTGTTAGGTGAGAGAATACTTTCTTTCTCTTTAATTCGTGATTCAGGCCTTTAACATTCCAGCTCACAAAGTTAACTATCCCATCATGGAGACAATGATCCAAAGTTTTTTGATGTCATTTTATAGTCTTATCTGGAAGTGGGACAGCTTTAACCTTAATTTCCTATTTCCCCACGAGTTATTGCCATACAGCCCATTTTTACGTTGGTAGTTATAATTATAAGGATTAAAAGGATAGATTAGATATAGCCTGCTCTCTTTCTCTCTCTCTCCCCCCTTCCCCCCCCTTTGCCTCCACACGTGAGGCTAGACCCCACTTCACAAAGTCCCAGTCCTCTGACATACCTAGAGACAGAGCACGTCCAAATCGAAACAAGCCCCCATGCAGCGGCGTTTAAGGATTAAAAAGTAGAGATATCTATTGCCAATATAGTCTAAATACTGTATGCTTAAAATATAATCATTAACAAGCTATAAGCATAAAATATAATCTTCAGCAATCTTAAAGTATTAAGATAATAAACCCAGGGAATGGTGTTAGAAAGTGGTCCAGGATATGCATAGTAAATCCTAATGCAATAATAACAATAACAATAAACTTGTTATTGATGTTGAACAGTCCCCTTTAGGGCAGTAAAAAAAAAAAAAAAATTAATTTCTTTCACACACACATCTATAACTGTAATTAAGACATAAACAGAAAGCATCCGAGTAATGAAAAGGATGTATAATTATAATACCCGTATCATTACAAGTGGATCAGACAGCAGGTGATATCTCCTTGCCATGACAGGATGCGACTCACTATTGTGTTTCAGAATAGTGTCGGGATCAGCTTTCTTAATTACTTATCTGCTTCCTCCTTCCTGGAGAAGACGTAGTATTGGCCTTGAACATCCACTTTCAGTTTGGCAGGATACAAGAGGCTGTATTTGATATCGGCTTGCCGTAACCGCTGTTTAATGTTGTAGAAGGCTGCACGTTTAGTAGCTGTTGCGGGAGAGAAATCGGGGAAAATTGCGAATGTGGTTATTTTCAAATATAATCTCTTGCTAGTGTCTGAGGAGTACCATCACATGTAGCTTACATAGTAATCTCTCGAAGCAGACAATAAAAGACTTAGGTTTAAAGGTATTTGATCCGCATATGCGATAAGCTGCTGCTATCTCAGTATCTGATTTAAAGTTCGATCCAATTATTTTAGAGAATAGTTCAACTGCGAATTTCACTGGGTTTGGACTTTCACGATTCTCAGGTAGACCTTAGATTCTAATATTATTCCTTCTGCTTCCATTTTCCAGAGCAGCAAGTCTGTGTCCAAGTTTTTTGCATTCGGAATTGGTAGCTGTTGCTTTTTCATCAGCGCTGATGCTAGATTTTCGGCTGTTTCAGTTCGAGTCGTGAATGTCTGCTTAACATCCTCCAGCTGATCGGCAAGTGTGCTCAGTTTAGACACGTTTTCCTGAATGTGCTCCTCAATTTTTTCCAGCATACATTTAAAGGCCACCTCATAGTGAGTATATACGCATTTCTCCGAGTCTTTATTATCCTGCCGCAGCTTCTCAGTTGCCTTCTCGCTTATCCTCTCATTTGACTTGAGCATATTATTTATTTCTTTGTCATTCTTGATCTCTTGCTTGAGCTCAGCGATCTTCACCTTCATTCGGACAGATCATTTCTGCTTTCGTGCACTGTAGGCAAAGTGGCGGGCTCTATTACAGCCGATGTTCCCGGCTCGCGTGGAGTAGGTGAAAGTGCAGACTGCAAGGCCTTTTCCAGTTTCAAATGATATTCTCCAATCGGCGAGCTATCGTGACCTGCGTCACTTACACATTCGCTCCCCATTTCGCTCTCAACTGGAGACAATGCAGCGGACTGTGGTCCCGAGGAGTCTTGGCTTTCTATACCGTTTGCCCGTTGTGAAGCCCTTGGTCAGCAAAGGTCTTATCGCTAGGGTACATTGAGCTCTAAGCAAGAAACAGCGGCCCTGGACAGAATAGAGGCCCCAGTTGCGTGTTGTGTGAACACAAATATACAGCACCCAGATCGGTGTTAACAATGAAAGGATTCATTAAACAAATTTTTTTTTTTTTTTTTGGTTTTCGTACCTGTGGTTTGCCGAGGTGGTGTCACAGTTGCTAATGTCTTTGATACACATGTTGGTTGCTTTGTGGTGCTTTTTCGGCAAGGCAGTCATTAATCGAGACTCAAGCAATTTCTCATAGTTAATCATAGTTTTTTAAAAAAAAAAAAAAAAAAAAAAAAAATTAAATAAATAATGTAGTGGCTGTATTTTAAATAACTTTTTTACATACAAATAGCATTATATCCTGTTAGGGTGCAAACTAGAAGATTTTTTCACTAATCATACACTAATATAATGTACAAATCTTACCGGGTGTTTCCTTGCTAATTCTATATCGATCAGAAGGTGTGTATCAATTTCATCCGAATCTAAGAAGTGAGCTATAATGCTCTAGGATTGCAAAATGCATTAAAATATTTAATGTGTAATTCAGAGCAAGTTGGTTATATATAATGGACTGATAACCATCTAACATGACATAATCAAATGTTATCGTTTATTGACACAGGGTTACAATTAAATTGCATCATTTATTTTATGTAATCGGGTACCTCTGGCAAGTTCCACCGTTATCACTTATAGACGCAATTCACGATAATATACGCTTCACCGTGTATCATTTTATTCTATGGGTACCTCTAGAATGTTCCAACAAAGCCCCACCGACCAAGTACACGTCTTATCTCAAAGAGCTGCATTCCATTCCATTCCGAATTCCATTTTACAATTTAGTTTATGGGTCTATAATAGAATATCATACAGTAATGCACAATCATAACAATACACACATTTTAAAAGTACAAGTCTTTCTTTTGCTCTTCTGCCCGGACACGAGCTGAAATCTTATGGCTTAGAAAACAACAGCCTGAATACCCGCGCCACTATTGTATCTGTTAGAATGTTTTTGTCTGTTACTGTTTAATTCACATAACAGTTTTCATTGACACACCAGTTCATACATTTTTTCCAGTCGCGTCATATTGTCTTTCAACCATAGACTTTTCACATTCCCGCCGCTCGGTCTGTATGCTGATTAGCTGTTCCGAACTTCGGAAGTGCTTGATGTACTCGCCGCACACCCGAACCAGCAAGGTGTAATTCCATTGGCTAGCTTAACATGAGGCATGTGTTTGTTGATTGGTTAAAAATGTATTGGCGGGTTATCTTAGTCTTATCTTAAAACGTTTTGATTGGCCCCAACTTTGTAAAAGCCTCGCCCAAAAACATTTAAAGATGGATATTTGGACTGGAAGGCATGACGCCTGAATGACAAGAATTGGGTATGTTGTGGTAAGCTTGGGTGGCCATCTCCTTATGACTGAGACCGAGCAGATCTGCTGACTCAAAGTCTCAAAGAAAGGAGATACTAACGCTTGTTTTACAGTTAACATTTTGTTTTGACCATGTTGAAGTAGGTTGGCGGAGTCCACCAGTTTGCATGGTTCTTACAGGCTCTGATCAAGTGTGGGTGGCCATCTCCTTATGACTGAGCAGGTCGGCTGAGTCCACCGTTCTCAAAGTCAGGAAGGAGACACCCATGCTTGTTTTACAGCTAACATTTTGTTTTGACCGAGCGGAGTTCACCACTTTGCAAGGTTTTAACTGGCTACGCTAACCACAGTCCGTGTGTTGCCTGCTCAGTCGAGCGTTCTTGCTTCTCCATCACAGAGACCAGCTGAGAAGTCTGAGTCAAAGTGTGGCATTTGCATTTACTGCCCGGGCATCCCCGCTGACCCCCGATTTATCCAAGTCTGTGTGTCGCTTGCTCAGTTGAGTGTTTTTGCTTCTCCATTATGGAGACACACCATTATCTGTTTTCTTTTACTAGAAAGAAGCAAAACATGGATTCTGCAACACAAAAACATACGCTACAGAAGAGACTGGTGTCCTCATTATAGGAGATTACCAGTCTGTAGAACATGAACCTGAACCAGAGAAATCTAAACTGGTAAATGAATGTTTAAAAACGTTCTTCGCTTTTCATGCTATTATTGCTTTTCTTGACTTTCACACCTATTTACTTTTTAAAGGAGATGCCGAAAAGAGAAACTCGTCAGAAAAAGACTGAAACACCCGATGGAGACGGCATGACCTTCGACATGGTAACTCTGGACTTTAAGAAAATTCTGTTAAGTCTTTTTGTATGGTCGTACAAAATAGGTTCTCATTTAGTTTTTTAACTTGACAATTTGCATGTGTGGCTTATATCTGCTCCAACAGTAATGATGATTCTTTTGAGAAAGCAATCCTGTTGGCTTCTGAAATGTTGTCCAGAATTATTTTATGTTGTACCGATAGCTCCTTAGGAATATGTATTTTTCGTTGGAGATATAACTTCTTAGAGTCACTCTAATGTGGGGAAAAAAGATGGCTGGTGAGGTATTTAAATACAGTGTAAAAGATTGTTCAACTTCAAGGCTGAAGTCTCAAGACCTGTGTATAATTTCTCAAACACCTGTCAGCCATCGCAGTCACAGAGCCGGATTGATTTTAATGCATCATTGTGTAAAGTCTGTTGTAGCTTCCGTGGTCAGCACCTGTGTAAGAGAGATTAACTGGGTCTTGTTTAGCATGCCGTTTGGGTTACGAATCTCAGGATGGGCACACTTGTCTTTTACTAGAATCTGACACTTAGGAAATGCACCCTTGTGTTTCCAGCATCTGTCAACAGATCAGTATTAAAAGATTAATGCACATGGTGTTTTTATATGGTTAAACCTTTGTGTGGATTAAGAATTGTTAATCAGACTGAAATTCATAATCTTAACTGTCTGAAGCAGTTTGTTGCTGAAGTAAACGCTTTTCAGCTTACACAAAAGATGCACTGTGCAACAAAGCCCAAGATTTGGACAGCAGCTTTTGAACTTGTCTCTAATCACCATTAGTTATTTTTTAAAACCAACATCGATTTACAGAAACCTAAACAAGATGCATTATCCATTCTAAACAAGACCTGTTTGTGTTATATTTTCTATTGGCTAACTGTTGTATTTTGTTTTTTTTCTGTTGTCAGAAGAACCAAGACTCGGCAGCTAGAACAAGGAAAACTTGGTCCCTGCCCAGCGTGACATGCAATACCAACCTATAGAAGGATTTCTCCTTGTATTATATCTACTAAAAAAAGATTCATTATGACAATAATTGGTTGCTCAGTCATTTGGGCTTATGTGTTTAGCTCCGGACATTTTGGGGAAACGTACTGAATGTCAAGAGAACAAATGCATACCAGGTGGACACATTTGTAGTATTTGGTTCACTAAACCAATTATTGCAAATAGACATAGCTAATTTATGCTCCAAAGGGCTAGAAAGGATAAACTTGTGTCCAGTGTACGTGCTATACTAAAAATGTATAATCTTCCTTGTTAAATCTATCAAGAGAAATGTGGATGATGTTATAGTTGAGTTTGAGCAGGGAGAGATACCCATTGATGCTTTCACACAACTGATTCAGCCTGTGAAGACCAGCTTTTTTGTGGTCGGCTTTGTTCCAAACAGAGAAAATAGGCTTGCATAATTTAGTGAAGTACAAATATATAAAACATATATGCTGGCTTAAACACTTTATTTAGCAAATACTTATGTGCATGTGCTTTCTCAATTTTTTTATTTTTAATAAATTTACAAAAATCTCAAACTTTTTTCACGTTGTCATTATGGGGTGTTGTGTGTAGAATTCTGAGGAAAAAAATGAATTTAATCCATTTTGGAATAAGGCTGTAACATAACAAAATGTGGAAAAGTGATGAGCTGTGAATACTTTCCGGATGCACTGTAGATCTGCGGTCCAGAGTCAGCTGTTGCAGAGCTGGGGTATGTAGTGGATGAGTTCCATGCCTGTGATGGTTTATCTTTAAGATTTTATTTAGTGTTCTAATGCTAATATGCTTGCAGACATGGCAGGAGAGGTAGGGGTGGGAAGATAGTCCTGTAAGACAATTAGAATGTGTGTGCTTCTGATCCCTGGCTTTCCTACCTTACTTATTTCATTCTGCCTCATTTTTCATTTCTGTGTTCATAGCTAATCTTTTGGTTTGTGTGTGCTAAAGGTGATTTATAGTAAAATTGTGTTGATGTTGCACTTATTCAGGAAACCAGGATATCAGTCAAAGGTCCCCAGATTTTCTAGCAAATATTGTGTATTATGATGCCTTAGAAGCCAAGCTTACTGTCATTTTTATTACAATACAATGGTTGACCTTTGCCATCTTCAGCTCTTACAGAGGCAGCCTCTCTAGTAACTTAATGTGTGTGCTACACTTCAAAAGTTTGGAATCACCCTTGCTGATGGAGTTGTGTGGTATGGAAATTCTTGTGTGGATCTGCAGTTCATTTGCACATAACTGGCTAAATTTTAAATCTGAAATGCTTAAATATTATTGTCAGAATGGATCTTTCATTAAGCGCTCTAGTTTGATTTGTGATAGGTCAAAAAGGGAATGTCTCTGCAAGATTCAAAGTTATACAATTGAGCATTGACTTTTGTTATACCCTGAAGATGCTCTCTGTGTCTTCAGCTGGAGCCAGTTCCACCTTAGGAACAGCTAAAGATGAGACAAGGGAGGCTTTGTAGCTTACTTGATGAAGTTTGTATATAAAAGAAAATGTAGATAGAGATTTTATTTGGATCATAGTTGAAAGACATAGCAATTTCTGTAGAATGAATAGAGTATACAGTTATGTTAAGGAAATCTGGAGTAAATGATTAATATGGATAGGTAAATTATAAGTCTCTTGTTTTCTTTAAGTCCTACATTGTTACTACATCTCTCTATTTGTATAGATAGACATATTTTCTGTCTGCCTTTATAAACTATCGATTTCTACAGTGTTTATTTCCTGTATAGTATTACCTAGAATATACTGTAGGCTAATAAATGTACATTTTCATTCTAGTTATAATTAGGTAGAAATAAAAACTGAGACAACCTCACTAAAAGTTGCTGTTTTCACTAGACCTTTGGGCATTTTTACGACAATATCTTTACAACTCAACATTATTTCTATGTGGTTTTAACTTCAAAAGAATTAGAAACAATTGTCTAACAAAACCTCTCCAATTTCACATGGTGTTATTGACCACAATATTTACTGAGAATGTTTAAACATTTAATCTTGTTAGAAAAGAATTACATTTTTGTTTGCCATTCTTTAATGGTTTATTATATCAATCTGTTCCTTTTTTTTTTTTGAATGCTATTTTGTAATCAATTCAGTTTGTCTTGGGCAAATAATAAGTAAGCAAATGACCAATTTGTAATGAGAGCCATTCTTGAGCTGCAGTAACAACAGTTTTTCGAGAAGTCGTGAGTGAGAGGAGGCCAATGCTTTGGAGGGGTCACTTAGGAGAGCTTCTAAGGGAGGATGGAAAGCATCTGTGCCGCTTGACTCATTTGTCCCTCAGAGATTGAGTTGTATGTTGTGACTGTGGTGTATTGTACACTCTAACATTTCAATATTACTCAAACTACCATGTTAATTATTATTACTGTTCAATGAATCATTCTTATCTAAAAATTATTTCCATCTTTCTAAAACTTACAATTAACTACACAGTAAAATTATGCAAGGGCTTAAGTAAAGCACTACATGTGCAGCATCCACCTGGTTGATGCGACAGCAGCCATTTTTGTGCCAGTACATTCACCACACATTAGTGATTAGGTGGTGAAGGGTTGAGAGGTAGTTAACCATTTGGAGCTGTGGTTCCCAGGGGTACGCGAAAATAATATTGGTGGAAAACGCCAAAAAAGGAGTCAAAATAAAAAGTTTTGGTTTACTAAGAGAGACTTATGTGTAAGTTGTCACTAGACCCGCCATGTTGTGCGATTGCACATTTGTCCTTCCCCTCTTCGCCAAAACTACCACTGTAATTGAAAGCGGTCCATTTTCGTGTTCGATTGGGTGTCAAGTGAGTAATGTGTATTAATAGGCCTAGATCATTCCTTTTTTTTATGAGTGCTTTAATTTGAAGTTTTTAGCAATTTATTGTTTTGAGTGACTTTCTATTGGTATTGTTTTGTGCCCCAAAATGGATAAGTGGTTGAAAACTGGAACTCTTCAGAGAGCTGCAGTTAGCATTAAAATTCAACCTGCAGATTTGGCAGCTGCAAGTACTTCGAAGCAGTCTGATTTACAAACACAAGGGGGACCAGGGTTGTTCTTGCAAGAGAAAGTTAATACTATTAAAAAAAAAAAAAACTTGAAACATCAGTGCTCCACTAAAGAAGAGAAAATATTCTGTTCAGTACTTGAGATGTGGATTTGCATTCATGGAAGAGCTTATCGAAAGAGCATTCTAGTCCTATGCATATATTAAGAATATCACAATAAGGCTGACACATCTCCAGATTTGAGGTTATCTGTCTTCATTTGAACCTGATTTTAAAAAAATTTGGATCCATGAAACAAGCTGAAGATCGCATTTAAAATTAAGAGCCATGTTGGAAGACTTGTATATCAAGATGAATAATTATGTACTTTCATCATAAGTTAATGTGGGTAAAAATGTATTTTAATGCTGTTTTTATTTGTTTTGATCTTATGTTGGGCTGCTATTATAAAAAATTGAAATAAATTGTAAAATGTAAAATCAAAAATAAAAGCCTATAAATGTCATTAGGTTAATTGGAGTCATTTGATTACTTAGCTAACCTAAGAAAATTAAAAAAATAAATAAATAAATAAAACTTTTGAAGGATGGGTGGGGATAATGAAGAGAGGGGGTACTCATAAATGAAAAGCCTGATCAAAGGGTATAGGAGAGAAAAAAGGTTGGGAACCGCTGATTTAGAGGATTGATTTCGCTCTCTTGGCTGTTATCAGTGCCACTGCCAGGTTGAACCAGACAGTGAGGGGCTGGGTTGGCACACTATACTATGTACTGTGCTCCCAGCTTGCAACTTCCCACCCCTTTCTACTCTGTGAACCTCTTTGGTTGCATTTGTTTCTTCGTAATTAGAAACTGAGGACTTGAGAATGGCTCGGCTCTAGCTGTCCAGTTGCACTCCTGCATGTCATACATTTTAGTTTGTTAATCTTAAAAGCTTATTTCTGTAACCATGCACTCAAATACTGCACTCCACTGTGGAGTATTCCCACAATTCATACAATAGAATAAAATTTATACATAGTGATCTATTGTTGCAAGGCTGAAAATTGTGTTTTTTTTTTTTTTTTTGCATTCCGTTGTCTTGGACCTTCTATTATAATGATAATAAATTATTCATCTCTTCTCCGGCTGCAAGCCCCTGCTTACAGATCCCTCTGACTTTCCAGTTGTATTTATTTATTCAGTGTTTATCTAAAACTGCTCTGTAATATTAATGCTAAGGGGTATTATCAGTTGAAGACTTCCATTTGAAAGGTCTTGTTTGAATGAGCCCCTCTATTTGGTGTAAATGCACTGCTCACCCATGCTTATTTCGTTTGAACCATATAAATACCTAAAACAGATTTTGTACATTTTCTTTGCCATGCCACTTCTAGAGGATATTCCATGAGCTAAACAGATGTATGTGCATAGTAATTCAAAATATGTCTTCATTGGACCTGTAAAAAGAATGTATAGAGGCAATGTTTTTGTCCTGCAAACCTAGTCAATAAATCCAAATTTGCTTCTAATGTATTCGTTTTTCTGACAATATTAATCAATATAATAGTGACAAATATGTTTTTTTAAACTAGAGTATAATGTTATGAGGATGCAAGTAGTAATTTACTGTATGATTAAAAATTCAGGAGTTTGCTAAATATTGCATAGTGTCTTAATGGGTTGTATCTGAAAAATAACAAATTTATATGCTCACAGACAATATAAAGATCTCAAAAAAATACAAAGTTGTAAAACATAGGCACCTTGTGCATGAGAGAGGGCAATTTCAGGATTGTAGACAAGTCTGAAATTAATCCATTTTTAATTTCCATAACATCCTGTCTGCAGCATTTTCAAATTGAAGGATGGAATGACACCAGTGCTCCTAAATTTTCAATACCTAGAGAATGAGCTGATAGAGTACTCATAAAAACTTAGGCAGCTCTCTTTGAGTGCAGCAGTGGTGTCTTGGCTAGATCTGGTGTATTTCTTTTTCTAAGCTTGTTTAGTAACATTACCTGTTTAATTGTATGTTTTAATTAATTTGCTTAGCCTCAGAATAATGTCATTTGATGGGTTGTTAGTCGTTTCTTATGAGGAAACCATTGCAATGTTTGATTAATTAGCTGAAGCGCATGACTGACCATATTAACTTGATGAGCAATCTGTGTATGGGTCAGGGAAAAGGGGGTGGCACATGCGCATGTTTAATGCGAGTCTGACGCAGCAGTATGTGAACTTATTGAACGTCTATGGTGGGCACACGTGTAACTTTAATTTGCTAGGCGCCAATCACACCTAAACAAGTCCAGCAAAAGCATTTTGCGTTTGCTTTCAATTTAACAACTCTAAATAATGTTTCTACAATACAGAATAATTATGCAATTTGGAATATTTTCTTTTTATATGGCACATATTTGAAATCTCATTAACAGCTATAACATAAGATCAGATTTTTCAGACCTACTTATTCCAATTATTGGTCTTTGGGGCAAGGTATGGCCTATCCTGATAACATTGAATGAAAGACAGACACCAGTCCAGCAGATGATACTAGTCTAGTCCATTACCCCACTCACACAAGCATGGGGACAATTCAGATTCAACAATCAACCTTAAAAAAAAAAAAAAAAAAAAAAGCTTGCAGAGAAAACAATAATAATAATAATAAATAAAAAAAATTAAACAAAAAGCAGAATGTGAAAACTCCATACAGGGAGTGACTGGGCATTTAATTTTATAATTTTTTTAAATTTAAAACTAGGATGCTGTATCCATAATGTAAAATTTCTACCCACCACCATGGTTCTGTGCCAGTGCATGGCTACTGTTTGGTTTAGTGTATACAACACTGTTATGCCCAGATTTCTGGTTTGTAAATATAGGGTCTGTGTCTTCAAAGAGGTTTGCATGAAGTCAGAGGGACTTGTGGGATTTGCAGTTTGTATCTGTATGCACTGTACAAATAAAACCAGAAGGGAAGGATGTGTCAGGACTTCTTTACTTTTCCATTTTTTTTCTACCAACTTCATCATCGGCAGTACCTAAAAACCCTTTACAAACTGGACATTCGGAGTAGGATTTTGCATGGCCCTTGGATACAGGGATGAGGGTAGACATTTTTTTTTTTTTTCTCCCAATCCTGTCTACATTTGCTCTTTGTAAAGAGGCCTATCTCTGAAGATCATTTAACTTCTGGACTCTGGTAGGACTATGTTAGTTATCCAATTTTTGCAGGAACCAGTTTACTAAAGGGGATTATTCTACCACATCTTTACTTCCGTAAACTGTTGTTTGGACTTGATGATGATGACTCCTTTTGTTCCTCACTCCTCCAGTAAGCTCTGGCTCTCTCACTCATCCCTCGCCAGCTTCACAGCTCATTTGAAGGAGAGTACAGCCACACCATGCAACTTCAAAAACAGCCTTTGGTCTGGCAGTTTAAGTGGTCAGCCTGGCCAATGCTACCCTTTCTTTCTCTCTTTCCTTCTTCAAGCAGTGATTGCTCACATTTAAAAAAAAAAAAAACTCTAAAAGACAACTCTCTTTCACAAAAAAGGCACCCATTTCCTGCACTAACCTGTATCCTTAATACTCTATTCGAGCTGATTACCGTATTGCTGCTTGACATGTAATCATCTCTTTAACCCAGCGCACCACACACCAGCATAAGCAAAAAACAGTGGGTTGCATCCAAAGTGAATATAACCATTAAATACGGTAAATTAACAATAAAATGACCCCCCCCCCATATCTTGCCTTGTGATAAATGGGCAAATGATTTTTCTACACGTTTCATTAATTTGGCTTTTGTTACTATGATGGGATTTGTAGTTACTTTACTATAGTTCAAGCATACTGCATACCTTAGTGGAGTTGTACACTGATTTAACCCCACACCTCAAAGACCTAACATTAAGAAACTTGAAGATACCAGACTAGTCTGTGGTAAGTGAGTATGAAGTTATGGTATAGTCGGGTATGTGGCGATTGTGCCATTTTAAATAAACTGAAAATGGTGCAGCTAGTCATGGGCTTACAGGTGCAGCACTAGGCCACATGATCTTGGGGAGTTCAGTGAGGACAGTAAGTTAATTGTCTGTTGTGTGTCCCTGTGCAGCTAACTCAGCTGTTCCTCATTGACTCTCAGCATCTCCATGAGTAGAAAAGGGAGCCTGAGTAGAGAGTTTGGGGGGGGCTGAGAGGAGAGAAATAGAAGAGTAGAGAAATAGGCTGAATGGTGAGGAGCCTGTACAGCATGGAGTGGATGCAGGAGGATGGGAGTATGTCTCAGTGGAAGCCAGCAGTAGGCCTACGCTCCAGACAGGGACTGAAGAAGGGGCGCTTCCTGCATCTGCGAGTAGGAGCGACCCAGTTGTGCAGCATCTCCCTTTAGACAAAATACTAAATCCAGTCGCTAATTACTTCTAAAAACTCCTGCTCTTGTGCTTCTCCATCTGCAAGGTTATCCCAGTTAATATTTGGATAATTAAAGTCCCCCATGACTATAATATCTCCCTGTAAACTTGCCTTTTTGTGGCCTTTTTGAAGCCACATGTCCTCACTAAGATGGGGGTCATCATCTAACTGAAGAGGACTTAGATTTAATTCCTGTTTGGCATAAACAGCAACCCCACTTCCTTTTCTGTTCTGTTGATCCTTCCTAAAAAATATGTATTCCTCTATGTTACACTCATCCCCATCTTTATTTAGCCAGGTTTCCGTTATTGCTAGAATATCATAATTATGCTCTGCTACATACAACTCCAACTCACTTACCTTATTTTTGATACTTCTAGCATTAAGGCAAGCTATTTTTAATGTGCAACTCCTATATTTAAATGTTTGTTTAGAATTTACATTACTGTGCATTTTTATTTCTATGCCATTGTTTGTTCTTCCATGTATGATCTAAACCTGGCCTGTCCTAAACTCCCTGCCTCCCCATTCCCTAGTTTAAATAATCCTCGACTAACCTACACATACACCTCCCCAATACATTGGTGCCCCATCCAGTTCAGATGTAACCCTTCACGGCGGAACAGGTCCCATCTGTTCCAAAAGGAGTCCCAATGCCCCATAAACCTATACCCTTCTACCCTGCACCAAGATTTGAGCCACATGTTAAGCCTTTTAATCTCCTCAATCTTACCTGGACTGGTGCGTGGCACAGGCAGAACTTCGGAAAAGACTACCTTGTCAGTTCTGCTCCTCAGCTTTGCACCTAACTCTATGAATTTGGATCGTAGAACTGACAGACTACCCTTATGTATGTCATTTGTTCCAACATGGACAGTGATAACTGGATCCACCCCCGCTCTGGCCAAGAGCCTATCCTCTCTTCCAGGGAGGTCTCCCAACTGTGTTTCCGGAAGGCAACACACCATGCGAGACTCTCTCTCTCTGGAGCACATCTGCGCTTCATTCCACCTAATAATTGAGTCCCCAACTATCACTACCTCTCTCTTTTTGGGAACTGGTTTTGAGGTGGCCTGTTAGTGCTCCTCATCCCTGCCTACCACCTCAGAATTATCAGAGACACCGTCCAGCTCTGCAAGGACATGATGGTTTGACTCTTCTAATTCTGGGGTTGATGCCTCCGGACAGTGTGCACCCTTTACCTTATGCCTTGTGACTGTGACCCACCTATTTCTACCTGTCTGTTCTGAAATCTCCTCCCACGCCACCTTGGCGGTGCACACTATCTCTCTAAAGGACACTTGGGCCAAGTCCGCTGATTCTCTATTACAACGCAGGTCAGCCAACTCCTCCTCCAGTTCAGCGACCCTGAGGTGCTGGATCAGCTGGCATCTCCTGCAGATGTAGCCCTCATAAACAACTGGCTCTTCCAAACCATCATCTAAAAAGTCCAACATCCAACAGGACTTGCATTGCACTGGTCTCATTATTAAAAATTGATCTGGGATTAGTAAACTGCCTTAACTTTTTTTTCTTAAAATTAAATTTCTTCTTCTTTCAGCTGCTCCTTAAATGGTAACTCAAACATCTGCTACAGATATTTTACACCTTTTCCCCTTAAGCCCCTGTACTGTTCTCCCTCTCAGCTGCCTGCTATTTGTCTTTCTATGAGGTTAACTTTACTTTTCTCTGTCTGTTCTCCTAACTTTGCGCTCCTCTTACAAACAGTGCGAGTGGAGAGCTTATAAGTATTACCTGTATTAATGAACCAATACGCTGTCACCCACTTAACTGCTCTATCTCTGGACCGCTAAGGACTGTTTAATCTAAAATAAAACTTTACTACCTTATTTGCTCCAACAGCCCCTTGTGCCTGATCGGCGTTGTAACGCTGGCCGCTTACTTGCGCACTGTTGAGCCTTCCCCTTTTACTGCTTTGAAGTCAGCCGCGGCCTTTTTTTTTTCTTTTCCTTTAACACTAGAATTACCAGAGCCTACGAAAAAACTCGTAGGTCCTTCCCACCTTAAATCGCTTCTCAAAACCGTTCTCACCTCTCCGCCAGCGTCTTTTGTTAATCTAAATGTGCTGATAAAAGAAAAGCTGCAAGTAGCCGGCTATTCCATCCCCCCAACGACTTAGAACTAGGGCTGGGCAAAAAATCGATTTCATCGATTTATCGATTTTGTAGTTTAAAGCGATTTTTATTTTGCAAACTCGAGTTTTTTGCCACAATAGTTTTTTCGGACTTTTCCGCGTTTCGTCCTTGTTGGTTACCGTAGCGCGATATGAGCCAGCCCCCGCCCCGCCTAACACAGTCAAAACAACATGGCAGCGTGTAGCAGAGAACTACTTCCAAAGAAAGGCACAGGTAATTCCGTAATTTGGAACTGGTTTGGTTTTGATGCAGCAGACGAAACACAGACGAAGCCTTGCTGCAAAATATGTTTCAAGGCTGTTGCTACTGGAAGCAGCAGTACAACAAATCTTTTCCAGCACCTGAGGAATAAACATCCCGAAGAATGGGAGAAGTGCAGCCGACTCCGTAGCGAAAACGGCTCCTCTAGGACACCTGCTAAAAAGCAAACTACACTTCCAGAGAGCTTTACAAACTGTGTGCCTTATGATAAGAACGGAGCGCGATGGAAAGCGATTACAGAGGCGATCACGTTTTATATTGCCACAGACATGCTGCCAAGTTATTCTGTCGAAAGGCAAGGCTTTAATCACATGCTGAAAGTATTAGATGCGAGGTACGTTGTCCCCAGTCGCAAGTATTTCGCCGATGTAGCGCTGCCTCACCTGTACAATACAACTCAGGAAAAGATCCGCAGTGAGCTGGAGGAGATGCAGCCATATCTGAGTCTGACGGTTCACTACATCAACACTAGTTGGACTCTGCGCAGCATCTGCCTTCAGACAGCGTATTTCCCCGACAACCACACTGGTGACATAATTGCCCATGGCTTAAAAGATGCTCTCAGCTCCTGGGGACTTTCGGAGAAACGACTCGTCTGCATGACAACTGATAGTGGCACCAACATCATAAAAGCCCTTAAGGACAACAACTGGCCCAGGTTGCAGTGTTTTGGCCACAGACTCCACAACGCTATAGGTAAGAGTTGGTGTAAGAATAAATAGGTGCACATACTTGCACATTGTAAAGTACTGTTTGCTTATAATTTAATAGCCAGAACATGGTATATATTTCAACTGGTTTACACACATAGACTGGGTTACATAAATAAACCTGACTTAATCCTTAATCCTAATTCCTTAATCTGCATTCATTATACATTATGTATTAAACTGTGTTACAGCTATTAAAATTGTGATAAAAGTACAAAACAATTTTGAAAACTCACATAATCAAATATATAGTTTAAGCTTGGAGTGACAAAAAATATACTAAATATCTTTTCACATTTATTACAGAGAATGGTGTGAAGGATCCAAGGATCGATCGGGCCATAGGGGTCTGCAAAAAAGCTGTATCAGCCTTCTCCTACAGCTGGAAAAAAAGGCGAGACATGACAGAGGTGCAGGCTGAGCTTGGACTTCCCCAGCATCTTTTGATCTCAGAATCCCCAACACGTTGGGGGTCTCGTCAAAAGATGATTGAGCGCTTTCTTGAGCAAGAGAAGGCAATAACTCGTGTCCTGGGTGCGGACAAGAAAACGCGTCATCTTGTTCCCACGTGGCAAGATTTGGAAGTATTAGAAGCCACCAACAAAGCAGTAAAACCTCTCCAGGACTTCACTGATGCACTGTCAGGGGAATCATATGTCAGTGTGTCATGCATCAAACCAGTGCTTCATTTGTTTAAAACAAGTCTCCTCCTGCCAGAGGAGGAAGATTTGGAGCTAACAAAAACAATCAAAGCTAACATCATGCGTTACCTCGAAAGTAAATACTGTGATTTGGAGAAAGAGGAACTTTTGGACATGGCCACACTTTTAGACCCGAGGTTCCGTACAACCTACATTGATGCAAGCAAACTGGAAGTTGTCAAAAAAAGAGCGGTTTCTGAGATCTCTGCTCTCTGCAACTCTACCACAGAGGAAGCTGGTCCCTCAGCTGTTCAAGAGAACACCCCACCAAAAAAGAAAATGACTCTGGGTGCCTTCTTTAAAAACAGTGCACCATCCACCACGCCACACCCACAATCTGAGAAAACAAAAATTGAGACTGAGCTTGCAACGTATTTCCTTATTCCAGACATAGAGCCAGACACAGATCCTCTTGAATGGTGGAAGCTGCATCAGCCCAACTTTCCAAGGCTAAACTTACTGGCTAAAAAATATCTTTCTATTCCAGCCACTAGTGCCCCCTCAGAGAGGGTATTTAGTGTGGGTGGGGGAATAGTTACCTGCAACCGGGCCTGCCTTAAGCCAGAGGTTGTGGACAGGCTCATCTTTCTTGCAAAAAATGTTTAGAATGAGCATGCACAATGTTTCAGAGATCTAACAAGCACGTGTTTTGTTGTTATAGATAAAAGTTTACATTTGTTCATTCTTTGAGCAGGCTATATGTCTGCCACAGGCATGTTTCATTTTTTATATTCACACTATACTGAGAAGAGTTTATTTTTTTTAATTGTAATGTTATATGTTACAACATTTGTAATTATCTGATTTCTTGAACAGAAAATTTAAGCTACTGTGAAGCTGTTGCACTTTTGCTTAAACCTGGGTTAAAGCTTGAAATTGTTGAATGACAGAGCCTCATTTACTTTTTGTTTTGGGATTCTACGCATTTTAACTCTTGAGGACAATCATAGCAATAAAGTTGCACTTTTGACACTATATCTGATGTCTGCAGCCATTTTTTAAGTGCATTGGAAAAAAAAAAATCGAAAATCGAATCGAAACTCGAATTTTTCTTTAAAAATCGAAGATTTTTTTTTTAGGCAAAATCGCCCAGCCCTACTTAGAACGTACACAAACTTCTCCCAGCTCATGCCTTGATTATCTGGGAGTGAAGTGGAGTTTTAGAGTGGAAATAATAGATCATTATTTGGAATACTGTACACGCATTTCACGTGTGTTCTGTTTCTACAGTAATCCGTATAAACACATTTTTAAAACAGAAACGTTTTTCATATTGTAGTAGTAAATGACAAAATGTAAGCATAAACTATATAATGTATGAAGCCTGAAGTCCAAATATCAAACACATTTACAAAAGGTAGAAATATAACAGAACAAGTATGCTTTTATTCAAAAATATAACTGCAGAAAAAAGCCACCTTAGTATGCCACATTGACACATACTTACTACAATTGCCACAGTAGCATAATGGTATCTGCCGCTGACTAGTAATCAAAAGGTCATGAGTTCGATCCCGCGCGATTCAGTTTTGAGACGTAAACTGCTGTTATTCTTACTATTTTATAATAAAAACATACATTTGATTTCAGTGTGTAACAGCCGGTGTAATTTATGATACTTGTAAAGGTTAGTTTTTTTTTTTTATTCACTTTTCATTCTCTCAGTCATGTTCAGGATCCTTCCCTACACCACCCCCCCCTCAAACCCAAATTGAGAATGCTGTTTTCACATAAAGATGCGCTATAGCTCTCCAGCGTATTTGTGACTGCATTCTCGTACCAATGCTTGCGAACTCAGGAAATGATCACTGCGTGCACTTTTCGTGGCATTACACGTCTATTTTTTTGAGCATGCCCGTGTCGCTCAAACACAGGAACATATGTTGGTGTACAAGAATAACAAAACAAGTGCACTTTTATTCTAGACTATACGTAAAGAAAAAATAAAGCAAGTTACAGTAGGCGGTTGATACGACAGCTTGCGTGGTGCAATGCTAAGAACTGCTGATTTCCGATCCGTGCTATATAAAATCATCACATTCAAATATTAACAATTCCCACACACCCTTTCTACATTCACGACATGTGTACTTGTTGCAGTGTACACATCTCTCTGTGCTGTGGTTCCTATTACACTGAATGAGCACCTGACATTGTACTTTCTTCCCTATACAAATAACATTCGAGTATAGCGCGTCTCCAAATAAATCACATTCGAGCTATATCGCGTCTCCAAATAAATCACATTTGAGTTATAGCGCATCTTTATGTGAAAAAAAGCAGTGTCAGATGGGTTGGATCGTGGACGCGACTGAGAGAATGGAACTGAATTAAAAAAAAAAGATAACCTTTATAATTATCATGCATTTACACTGGCTCTTACAGACTGACTGAAATCAAATGTATGTTTTTATTCTAAAATAGTTCAATACATGCAATATTATTTGAAAAAGAAGAGCGTCAGATCGGGTTTGAATATACGCTGATGCTGTTACAGAAGGAGTCTGCTTATTCAGTGCAGCAGTTTCAACGCACAGTACATGCAATATTATTTGAAAACGAACAGCGTCAGATCGGGCGCATATTCAAACCCGATCTGACGCTGTTTGTTTTCAAATAATATTGCATTAGTGCGATGATGTTTTTACATATATTGTCTCTTTCATTCATCTTGCGGTTTGTAATCAGTGACCGCGTGTTTTTTCCCCGATCTTGCCAGTTCGCACATGTTGCTGTATGGTGGTGTTTCTTTTGTACTCCAGGACATGCAGAAGACAGAATAGTACAGAGCAGTAAGTTCAGCGCTATATGCAATCAGACAGAAAGACAGACAGGCAGAGAAGGCACTAGATATATAAATAAACAGGGAAGGCATTGTATAATAGATATATAAAAAACAGCTAAGGGGATAGATATATAGATAGGTAGGAAGGAAAGGCACTATATGATAGGCAGACAGGGAAGCTCCTATATAATAATAAAATTACTGTTATTACTATATAGATAGGCAGGGAGTTCAGGCAGGCAGAACAGCTAAGGTTAAAAATAAATAAATTTTCTCCCTACCGGAGATTTGAACTCGGATCTTTTGAGGTATTGTGCTCACACATTTTATAGTTTATGTCTACATTTTGTGACATTTATTACTAAATTATGAAAAAGTTTCCGTTTTAACATTGTGTTTACACAGATTACTGTAGAAACGGAACACACATGAAATGCGTGTGTTCCAAATAACAATCTATTATTTCCACTCCACTTCACTCCCAGATAATCGAGGCATGAGCTGGGAGAAGTTGGTGCACGTTCTGAGTCGGTGGGGGGGATGGAATAGCCGGCTGCTTGCAGTTTGTTTTTATCGGCACATTTACAGGACAAAGGAGGCTGGCGGAGAGGTGAGAGCGGTTTTAAGAAGCGATTTAAGGTGGGACGGGTCTATGAGTTTTTTCGTAGGCTCTGGTAATTCTAGTGTTAAACCATTGTCGGGCAACCGGTGCGGTTTCTAGGGGCGCCGCGAAAACTTTTGTAAAATATTTAAAATTGCTAGTGTTTTTGAACTTTTGGTAGATTAAAAAGATAATGTTTAAAAAAAAATATATGTTGGAAAAACAGATAATGGAACACTTACGGAAATGAAGCCTAAGAAATGCGAGAGACATTAAAGGCACAGTTTATTTCTATATTAGAATTTTAAAAATGTTTCTTTCACTTGTAATTCTAGCCTGCTACACAAAATATTATAATTGGGGGAAAAATATAATAGAGGCTCATAAATGTCTTATAAAAATACTTGACACTTGTTCAGTGTATTTATAAACCTTTTAACTTTCTCACAGTGTGTGTTTATAAAATTCACAAAAGGCTGAATCAGAAAGACATTAAAAGATAAAGGAACAAGTTCTCTAAAAAGCAAATAATTAATGATGCTTGTTAACACTGTGCATACAGTAAAATACCAGAAATCTGAATGTGACAGTATAAAGAGAATGTTAAAAAATCACTTAAAAATAACATAAATGATTTGCACATGCACAAACAGCCTGCTTGACAGTTCCATGCATATTAGCCTTGTACATAATAGACTTCCTGAAAATACTTTATTGTCATGATAAATTCTTGGAATTGTTAATGGTAAATTGCATTGTCTCAAAACGGAGTTGTAAACAAGATTAGCAGTTAACAATATGGAAATAGAAATTGCCTTCATGACACAAGCCAGTACGTGGGATTTACAATCACAGAGTTGAGTTTTGAAGCTGGCTGAATTTTAATTTGGTTTCCAATTAAAACTAAATACAAGTAGAAGCCTCAGTGCAGCATTTTTTGAAAAACTCTGAAAATGCTTTCAAATAGAAAGAGAGCAACACATTTCTAATAAGCAGTGCACAGTGGAGGTGTGCTTACAGAAAGCAAAAATAGTTATACTGGTGCCTACAGATTGTTGTCAAAATATATATTTTTGAAATTGTGAAGAATAAATTCTTTCCAAAGGAAGTGAAAAATAAATATGAATAACTAATCATCTGATGTGTTAAGCTTTATAATCTCACATACTAGGCAAAAGTTTTAAGTGAACTTTACTACTTAAATAATACTGGTGGTATGTTACACAATTTTTTCAAAAGAGTGCCAGAACCAAAAGACATTCCTGGTAGCATCGTTTAAATTGTATTAGTTACTGCTCAAAGATATACTAGTCTGTTTCAGGACCACCTCATTTATACTGAAATACACTCTTAAATACTGTTTTACTTTAGCATCACCTTTTTAACCTAATATTCACATGTTTGGAGTGCTATTCAAGGGAAAATCCATGCAAACATCGGGAGAATGTTCAAATTCCACATATATGGCAGCCTGACTGGGAAATTGAGCCCAGTCCCTACAAATATGAAACCGCATTGCCTTATATATAGTGATTAGCTATGAGAGTAGCTTTGAGTGATTGCTAGGGCATGGGCACTATGAAGATTTCATAGGGCAGACAATAGTTCTACAGAACACTTTAATAGAGAAGACAGCATCATCCTGCCTGAATGTGTGATGGTCCATGTTGGCTCTGCAGTCCTCAGCACCTTGAAACCGGAACCGTCGATAACAAAATTGAGGATGAGCTGAGCAAATGAGAACACACACAGTCTGCATGAGTAGCTGCAAGAAGTGCACAAGTTCTTTTATTTAAAACAAGCAGTGTCAAAAAGTGCAGTGTTTCAATAAGTAAATGATACATAAAATTAAAGTGATCAGTGGGAATTTAAAAATTTGGTAGATAACACAACAAAAAATAATCAAATAAGATCCAGGTTGAAAGAAAATGCTGATGTGTAAATATTAAGGTCAAAGATTTCCTAAGCTGGCTCAGATATCTGTGTGGCCATGAATGTTCTCCTTGCTCAACGATCCAATGCCTCTATACTTTCTCCTTTGACACTCTAGTGGTCTAAAGCCATCAGAATCCTGACCACCTTTCCTGACAACTACAAACATTTGCCTCATTTGCTGATACAGTGCCCCCGCATTTACCTCCTTTTGCACTCTAGCACTCCAAGCCCAATGAACTCCTGGCCACCTATGCTTGCCTCCTTCGGTGTGCTAACACTGAAAGTTTACAGTGAAAACTTACTAATTATAAAATATGCCAGTATCATGAGAGAGAGAGTAAGAGAGAAAAAGGAAGAGGTAAAAAGAGTTCCATGAAGAAACTGATCAGTAAATGTGTCAAAGAATGTTGTGTTTATTTTTGTATTAAAGATAAACACACCTGTATTACATGCGAAGCATGCACTGTGTGATTTTTGGCACAATTTTATGCCCAATTTGCAGTCGCTGACTGATTTTTTTTTTCTTCTCCAACTTGCCTATGTGGTATAAGAGGGGCTGTGATGCTCAACTGCACCTTATAGTTGGATTGTTGTACAATATGAAGAATTTTTTTCAGGTAACAAACTTTAGTTGGTTGTGAGCAGTCTCATGACCTGATATTATGATGCTGGTATCAAAGTTCTTGAAATTCATTGTGCAGCTGACATCAGACAGCTTCCCTGTGCTTTTACTGTATTGCTAGGATGAAATTATAAGAAAAGTGTAGTTCTAATACTTAAATTCAAGCCCAAGACGCCAATTGAGATCCGTTTTTAGAGGTATTTTAAGCATAACATACAGAGTTACATATCTTAAAAAACGTTGAAAATGCCACTCTTTCCTTTCAAATAAACATTCCAACTCCATTCTGTGTTCGTACAACTATTTCCATTAATCAGTCAGTGCAATATCCAAAATAGGAAACTTTTATGGCTCACTAGTTCTGGGAACAAATCCCCTCAAAAACAATTTCCAATATAGTAATCCCAAACTGTTTAATGTCAAACAATTTAGCCATTCCCAATGTATATGCCAATTTATTGGTCTCCAACGCACTCTCCCTTTCTTCCTTTTTATCTCCTCACTAACCGCATGTTTTTGTCTTTTCCTCTGTGTTGTCTAAATTTTTATTTTTTAAAGATGCTGCAAAGCCCTCTCTTTTCCAGCAATAATAGAGTGGCCTTTGAAAGACATTGATAAGGGTCCCATTTAGCCAAGAGAAAAAACTGCCTAAACATCCTAAATTTTATGCTTATGTTTTTAACAGGAGCCACCAGAGAACACAGACCAATCACTATATGTAGTTCATTATAGCGTACCTGCAGTTCTTCCTGTAAAATAGACAGACTGTATTGTCCATGCCTCAACCACCTGCATGTCCACTTGCACTTTTTCTTTTCTTTGTACTTTGAGAGCACAACATAGCAAGAGTCAGCAATTCAGCTCTGCCTTTGTTTACATTTTAAGAAGTCTGTTGCCATATTTTGTGAATGGGCAAGGAAAATGTCAAAGGGTAAAACTATCCATTGGGGCCGTTTATATGTATAGTCTGGGCAACCGCATTGTAGCATCTCAGTCAGACCCAATGCATGTTTGCGGTTTGAGCACACATATGACTTGCAACTCTGTTGTGCTGTGTGAGCAGTCACTTGAACATTATTTTGAAAAATCACCAAGTGAATGCCCAGCTTTATTTCATCTATGCAAAGATGGCCATCTCTTCCCCTATTATGTATTTCATACAGTTTAATTTTGCAAGCTGTACTGCAATTATGACAATGCACTTGAATTTTCTCATGCATCATGGCCTCTATTCATATGTAGACTTTAGTTTTACATTTCTTTTTAGATTAGATTAAGATGATTCATGTTTAGGAAGGCCGAATCAATGATTTTGAGTTGATGAAACTTTAATTACTATGCCAAAGATATGAGTGTTGTTGTGGGAAGTGAGTTTACTGTCCATGCCTAACTGTAGTTGTATTCTTTAAATTTATATTCAGGTTCTTACTTCTTTTTTTTCTCACTGTTCATTTCAGCAGGCAAACTTTATTTTGTACCTTTTTGCTTAATACATCTCCCATAGTTGTGTGGTTATCACATTGCATTTTATGACACAAGTACAAGATGAAATCACATGGATTTGGGAAATAGGTCACATAATATTTGTTTATTATTCATTATATTTATTTGTTTCCTAGGAGCCAATAATGTGTTGAAGAAGAGGCAGAGAAGTTATATTATTCACTACATGCTGTATATAACTTGCTGTCAATGTTTAACTCTCTCATCTCCCCATTCATACTTGAGGGAGTAACTGAATGGTGCTGTGATTAATAAATTATCATTTCGGGCAGATGGCTTCTAATTCAGTTTATTCATTTTCCAGCTCTATGATTATCCATTTGTAACAGTTTATGTAAACTTTTAAAAAATGGTTTGTGTATATAATTGCCTTTTGGGGTGTAATGAATCAGACAGGAGGTTTTTCCAGCCCTTTCTAAATTGAGTTGTAACAATTTATTAAATTTAAGTGGATACACAGGGTTACAAAAATGGATGAGTCAATGGGTAGTTAAAATAGTTGTTTATAATCCATTTCTAATCAGAAATGAGTTTGTGGTTGATAAATCATCTCTGCATGCATAAGCAAATGAACGCTGTCTGCTGCAGCAGTCAGCCAACTAATAGGAAGAAACAGTGGAGCTTTCTACTGTGCCTGTGTTCTTGTATGTTTGTGTTCCTTATAGATGATCTGTGAAGTACAGAAGATGGAAACACTCTCTTCAGTGTCATGAAAACTTCAGCAATTTCTTTAAAAGCTCTCTTGCAGAACTTCTAGCCAGTCACTGTTAGTTACTTGATTCCCAGGTATCATGTATATGAATAAACAAAGAATGTGTAAGGGAAAAGAAAAAATGTGCCTGTTATGCTAGGACATTCTGACTTCATTTGTACCAGCACACTTTACGTAGGAAACAAGTTCATAGATAGCATGTAACTTTGTGCTTTGCTCTGTGATAACAGTTTACATATAATAAGTCTTATTCTGTAAACCAAACATTTAGACAAGAGTTTTAATTATTAACTATTTTGGGACCTTTGGATGTGATTTAATTGCAGAGGGGTATTGCTAGAATGTACCTTTTTATCCAAGTGCTCATTGGTGAGTTTGAGATGTTTATTAAGTACTATATGTAAATGAACCCAAGTGATAACAGGAGCTGTTTTCTTAAGACTAAGCAGACTTGCTATGGAGAACCTTGCTTCTCACATAGTGAGCCTCCACCATTTAGAGTAAATAAGGGATGTCCTTGGATTTTATTTATAATGATGACTCAAGACTTTATTTTTAGTACCTTCTGCAAAAAGTGACATAAGCAAAGCTTCACAGTAAAATATTCAAGTAAATATCCTCAAAAGTGAGGAACTGGATGGAGTGCTGCATGTGAATTTCCTTTCTTTATGCTCGAATGTACCATCATATTAATTCACAAGATAACTACTATAGGAAAGACATCTTCACAGTAGTAAAATAAATGGCATGTAATGGCAAATTATAAGTTACTACTTTTTCAGTATTTATATACAGTGGTGTGAAAAACTATTTGCCCCCTTCCTGATTTCTTATTCT
>JANRMT010062790.1:65184889-65196711 GCA_026402145.1 Polypterus bichir lapradei | reverse complement strand
CAAACATGCAAAAGAATAAGAAATCAGGAAGGGGGCAAATAGTTTTTCACACCACTGTAGTATGATTGATGCACTGCACTTTCTAGGGATAATCTGATTACAAAGAAACATATTTTCTTACAACCACAGATCAGAGAAATGCCCAATCAACTAACTCAACCACCACCTCTCATATTTCATGCTAATAAAAGCCTTTATAAGTGTTTGTTTCTCTAAAATATCATGTCTTTCTCTGACTGGAGTACTTCAGCAGGAAAGCAACACTGAAGAAGATATCTTTGAATTTTATTGAATCTGACAAGACAGAAATGGACTCGACTTGTTCCCGAAAGATTTATTCAGTTGCTCGTGTGCATTTAAACTCAATTTAAAAACTCTAAAATTGTTACTACATGCTCGACATAAAATGTACTTTTGAAATGGACTATTTATCAGTTTTATTTGCACAACATGGACACAAGATTGCAACAATAGCCACAAATAAAGACAATTTTACAAAAATACAAACCTAAGATTGCTTTCAGAAATAATTGTAGCTTTACCATTGTGTTTTTTTAGAGTGTTTATTTAAAATAATTTTAGGTGGTTGGTGGTCCTATTCCTGTTCATATGCAGGGCTACACTTTGGTCTACTGAGTTAAGGTGAACATTATGACACCTGGTTTGTAAACCAATTTGCATGTGAATTTCCTTTCAGAAACGTTTGGCATTTAAGTCAATATGAATATTTATGTACAAATGACTTAATTGTGTATGTAATTTAGGAATATTTTGCAACCAAGTGTGGCATAGGTGTTTAAAAATCTGCAATGTTTCTGATTTGACAAAGTATTTGACCCTAAGCAAGACATTCTCCAGTGTGTCTTTCCATTGATTTTTTTTTTTTTGATCCCCACTTACAGTATATTAGAATTCAGGTTCACTAGGGCAAAGAACTTATCCAGAAATTAGTATGCTCAAGGCAGGAGCCAACCCTGGACAGGGCACTCACTTGCAACCACACACATGCCCCCTCTCTCTCATTCACTCTGGGCACACAGATTTGTGGCATGTGAGTAGGACTGATCCAGAACCCAAAATACAACTCATGCAAATATGGGTGGAATGTGCCAACAGCAGCAGCAGACAATAATCCTTCCGTGGCTCAAATATAGTCTCCCAGAGATCTGAGGCAGCAACACCAAACATTATGTTATGCCCTGCCCTGAGCATTTTGTTTAATATCATTATTTTAAAAATATTTATGGGAGTAATTGTTTTGTATTTCTAACTCACTTCAAGAGGGTTTTCACTAAACAGGATAATTTGTAAAATATTGTTTGCTTATCACTTATTGTTTGCTGTTTTAGGCTCATTACTATCAAAGAAACCTTAGGTATGATCTGGTATTGATTTTTTTTGTACATGCATCAGATTTAAAGAGCAGAAACTCCTAACGTAATCTGTAAATACTCCATAAATAAACTGGCACACTTTTTAAATATTGTGTTCAACAATTAGTGATGTGATACAATAGTCCAGCACTACAGTGTACACTATATTTTCTACAAAGAAAATTATGTACAAGAAGCTTTTACGCCAGCAGCTGAACTCTGTCAAGGAGTGCATCATCATTCTTCACCGTCTAATTTACCCTCTAAGCACTAGACTAAGAAAATCATTTGGTACTTTGGCTAATGATTCATCAAATCATTAGTCACAAAGCATTGATCACCCACATAAAAAGTTATTTTACCTTCATGCTTTAAGTAAGTTTATTGCTGTTTTCACATTGCCATTTAGGAGCTGCTTTGCATTGTTTAATGCAAGACATCAAGTACCTAATGGGAGACAATATGTACGATTATATTTATAAAACATATTTAACGTTAACAGTCAAATCTGTAAAAACACAGTTGTTTATCTTCCCTCACATGAAAATGTTAGGCATGCTCCAACTGAATGAGCATCCAGAAGTAGGTGCTTGCCCACTATGATGTCTCACTGTCAGCTTGCCAATTCTATATTCAATATCCCACCCATCACATGTCTCCTGAATAATTGATATTACCAGGTAACAGAGGAAAAAGAGCATAGCCAGGAGCAAATAGCATGTGAAAGGAGGGCAGAGTCCATGCTGTGAGAAGGATGAGGAAATGACAGATTGACTCTAATCAATCAATTAATTACCAGTTTTACTTCCGAAAATGACACCTAATTAGATATTTTACTTTCCTTACCTTTCTCAGGCTGTTAGACTTGCATCATTGTAACTGAAGCATACTCTTTTAAGAAACATACAATTTATTGATGTTTACTAGGGTAACTGATATAGAGTATACACTGATCAGCCAGAACATTAAAACCACCTGTCTAATATACAAGGTTGGTAAAGTGGTGCTCTTGTGTGGTGACACCCTTGTTCTGGACAATGCAGTCAAGAATCCACTCCATGGTCCTGCAAAAGAGTTCAGGAACCAGGACACAGCCTTGTCTGCCTCCAGTGGAGGGCACAAAACCTGGGAGAGTTAGCCATTATTCTTCATCTTGGCAGTGGTACCTTTATGGAAGGCATTGATGTGGCTGAGGACGGGTATCGGAACACCAATTTCCTGTAGATACTTTTGAGGAATATTCACCTGGAAAGGATGTTGAAGGGGATAGTTGACTTCCTGCATGTCTGTCAGTTTGTTCCATGCTATAAAGAAGACCATGACTGCCCCAGAAAGCCTAACAAATTCCAGCAACACCCGCTTTGTACTACTAAGCCTCATAACTACAGAATGCAACACAACAGAAAATACTATATTTCAGAACACACCCAGTGGTGGAGGAAACCACCAGACTTTTACCCTCCAAGATTACTGGGCCACTGAAAGATTATAACTCCATAAGAGCTAGAAACCTGTACTGTTAAATATACAGTATTATGTTCTTTTTTTCAACAAATGACAGTATAAGCATCCTGTGACATTTGTAAACTTATGCTTGTAGTATCATTATGGCTTATATAAATAGATGAGTGCAGAATCATAAGATATTAATGGCTGAAAAGTCCCTGCACCATCTTTGGCTGACATTATTTATTTCAAATTTCTTGTAAAAAGAAAGCACACAGTGCTGGGTATTTCTGAACTGACAGGTACAACGAGAAAGATGCCAGCAGCTTTATAAAGTGGACATGCTGCTTCAGAAAACATGAATAATTTAATAGCATTACAGTGCAACTCACAAAACTGTGACATGCAGGTCAAAAATAATTACAAAAATCATGCAAGTAAGAATTTGGTGTAATTAAATTTCTATTTTGCTGCAATGTCTCCTATCACTCTGTCTGCGTATTGATGTGCAGCAACTTTAAAAAACTGGCTTGAAGCAAAAGAAGAAATGTCCAGGTTGTTTTGGTCATACTGTGCTAAAAGACACATGATAAGCACTGTAACAACAAAGTGAAAAAGGAAGCATAAACCATGTAGTAATATTACAAACTTAAACATCTTTAACTCAATACTCTTGTTATACACTATATAAAAATGTTATATTGTTATGATTAATGGCAAAACAGTTGAAAAAGTCGCATAATTGGACAAAAATATTGTATTCGTGTGGGAGCTGTAAATTATGATTCTGCCAATTCCATCCATGTTTTAAGATGTTGAAGCAACTAAAGAGAGGCACTGTAGGGGTAGAGCTACAAGAATCTTTAAAATAAAAATACAGGCACTGGCAGGGATTGCAACTAATTCAAGGACATGCTTTTATGTAACTAGAACTTTCAAGAATAAGATAAGTAGAACCTTGAAAGGTGTTCATGTTGACCATTATGCTGATTGGTTTCAGAATACAAACTGCTGCTGTGTTGTTTTCATATGCCTTAGTAAGTGTTTGCTTGGAAAAGTTTAAGACATTAAGAGTCAACTGCTATTTTCTTGTAATGCTGGAATGTTTTTATGTTAACTTTTCTTATTTTAATCACTTATACACAAGGTGTCCCACTGGTGGGACACATCAATATTTCAAAGGTATTTGTGTACGTTGCAATAAAGTCAATAAAAAGCAATAATGGTATTTATACCTAACCAAGGATGTCTTCGTTTAAATAATGTTTCCATGTTCTACGCTCTTTCATTATTAAAATATGATTAGCACACTTTAATGCCGAGGCGAGCAGCGTGTCACAGCTGAGTGACTGATCCTACTTCAAGCCATACTGTATATACTCAAAGCTTATTACCATTAGATATATGAGGCTCACAGCATTCCAATGATGTATAGTTATCTATGATTGGTCATTCATATTATTTGTCACAGCTATGCAAAAAAGGCAGGAAATAAGTTGCTTGTGTGACCTCCTATTTACGCACCTTTATGCACACAATTTGAGTCAGATTCGGATCACAAATTTGACTCTATTGAGAATGACGTGTTTACTGATGGACATACAGGTGTCGGTCATAAAATTAGAATATCATGACAAAGTTGATTTATTTCAGTAATTCCATTCAAAAAGTGAAAATTGTATATTAGATTCATTCATTACACACAGATTGATGTATTTAATGTTTATTTCTTTTAATTTTGATGATTATAACTGACAACTAATGAAAGTTCCAAATTCAGTATCTCGGAAAATTAGAATATTGTGAAAAGGTTCAGTATTGAAGACACCTGGTGCCACACTCTAATCAGCTAATTAACTCAAAACACCTGCAAAAGCCTTTAAATGGTCTCTCAGTCTAGTTCTGTAGGCTACACAATCATGGGGAAGACTCCTGACTTGACAGTTGTCCAAAAGACGACCATTGATACCTTGCACAAGGAGGGCAAGACACAAAAGGTCATTGCTAAAAAGGCTGGCTGTTCACAGAGCTCTGTGTCCAAGCACATTAATAGAGAGGCGAAGGGAAGGACAAGATGTGGTAGAAAAAAGTGTACAAGCAATAGGGATAGCCACACCCTGGAGAGGATTGTGAAACAAAAACCGTTCAAAATTGTGGGGAAGATTCACAAAGAGTGGACTGCAGCTGGAGTCAGTGCTTCAAGAACCACCACGCACAGACGTATGCAAGACATGGGTTTCAGCTGTCACATTCCTTGTGTCAAGCCACTCTTGAACAAGTGACAGCATCAGAAGCGTCTCGACTGGACTGCTGCTGAGTGGTCCAAAGTTATGTTCTCTGATGAAAGTAAATTTTGCATTTCCTTTGGAAATCAAGGCCCCAGAGTCTGGAGGAAGAGAGGAGAGGCACAGAATCCACGTTGCTTGAGGTCCAGTGTAAAGTTTCCACAGTCAGTGATGGTTTGGGGTGACATGTCATCTGCTGGTGTTGGTCCATTGTGTTTTCTGAGGTCCAAGGTCAACATACCAGGAAGTTTTAGAGCACTTCATGCTTCCTGCTGCTGACGAACTTTATGGAGATGCAGATTTCATTTTCCAACAGGACCTGGCACCTGCACAAAGTGCCAAAATTACCAGTACCTGGTTTAAGGACCATGATATCCCTGTTCTTGATTGGCCAGCAAACTCGCCTGACCTTAACCCCATATTGTGAAGAGGAAGATGCAATACGCCAGACCCAACAATTCAGAAGAGCTGAAGGCCACTATCAGAGCAACATGGGCTCTCATAACACCTGAGCAGTGCCACAGACTGATCGGCTCCATGCCACACCGCATTGCTGCAGTAATCCAGGCCAAAGGAGCCCCAACTAAATATTGAGTGCTGTACATGCTCATACTTTTCATGTTCATACCTTTCAGTTGGCCAACATTTCTAAAAATCCTTTTTTTGCATTGGTCTTAATTGATATTCTAATTTTCCGAGATACTGAATTTGGGACTTTCATTAGTTGTCAGTTATAATCATCAAAATTAAAAGAAATAAACATTTGAAATACATCACTCTGTGTGTAATGAATGAATCTAATATACAAGTTTCACTTTTTGAAATTACTGAAATAAATCAACTTTGTCATGCATGATATTCTAATTTTATGACCGGCACCTGTATATGGTACTCTTTATTTTGTAAATATTGCTCACGGTATAAATTTTAAAGCATAACAGTGTGTTGTTTTGTGGTTCAAGTGTCATGGGTTCAGTGATCATACCTGAACGCTGTCTGCTGTACATTCTCCCTTTGTTAGTTTTCTGAGCAGTGCAATTTCAATTTCAACTTAGAGCAGCTGTAACATTTATTAGCATACCAGTGAGTACTGTTATGTTTGTATCTATGCCTCTTGGAACTTTCATGTGAGGACCCCACTTTCAATCAAATGTCACTCTTATCACATCACTCCTGTTACTGGATCATGAGTACATGGGGGGAACAAAAAGCCTTTTCAGATTATGACTTGCAAACAGTTGTGATTGTGTTCACATCATCACCTCCATGCAGAAATGAATGCAATTATAGATGTTAAAGCAAGTGTCAATAGAAATGGAATAAAAAATAAAAAGCGTTGTTCTTTTTGTTGAGGTCAAGGGGGCGTTACACTGTGAACTAGTGTCATGTACCTGGTGAAAGTTACTTGCGGCCAAAAAGGCTGAGAAATACTGGTTTACGTGTGTGTGACCTGCGCTGGGGGAGTCCTGTCCAGGGCTGCTTGTTTCCTGTCCTGAACTCAAGGTCGCCAGCAAAGACATTGATCCCACCCCCATAACGCAGCACTGGAAGAGGCTGGTATGAAAATACAGTATATGTATGTACTTAGTTTATTACAAAGCGACAACGAAGTTCCCCTGCAAGGTGAGCCATAAACACTCTTCTTTTCTCAGTCGACCCCGTGCATGCCTTGTACAGTACATTTGTGTTCAAACCCACGTTTGTGTGTCAGCTTTTATCCCAGCACATCAGAGAATTTCCAATTTCCAGCTAAGAAAAGAAGAGTGTTCCTGGCTCACCTTGCAGAGGAACTTCGTTGTTGCGTCTTACAAGAAAAGGCGATAGAAAAAGAAAAGAGTATGCAACATTGAGAAGCTTCTGTTCCAAGACTTTCGCTTCCCCCAGGAAAGAAAGTTCAGTGACGGGTGCTCCTTTAGTGTAATAGGAACCACAGCATCGAGAGGTGTGTACATTGGAACAGGTACACATCGTAAATGTAGGAAAGATGGTCATTGGGTGTGTGGGAACTGTTAACATTTGAATTTGATTATCATATATAGTGCAGAACTGACCTCTCTGTATTATTCTGTCCTCTGCATTTACTGGAGTACAAAAGAAACGCCACCATGCACCAAAATGTAGAGAGTTAGCAATATCGGGGGGGGGGACAAATGCGGTCACTGACTGCAACCGCATGAGGGTATGTGAATGAATATAATGTTGCATTAGTGCAATAGTGTTTTTCGAAATGTACTATACAGGTCATAAAATTAATTATTACAAATGTTATATATACCTATGTCTCTCTTTTTGTCAGTGTGGCTTTGACATCATGGACCAGAAGGTGCATACTAATTCAGTGTGAGCAGGAACACTCAAGAATAAAAAGGAATGGAAAAAAAAAAAAAATCACATCCACAATCATTCTCAGTCATTCACGCCACTCATACCCACACCCAGTTTTCCCAGTCCCAAACAAAACAATCTTTATTTGAAAATAGCGTCAAATCGGGCGGTTTTTGTTGGATTTGTTGTGGGAGTGTGAATTTGACTGAAAGAATAAAACTGAGAAAAAACCCACTTACTTTTACAAGTACTATAAATTTACACCAGCTGTTGCAGACACAAATCAAATGTATGTTTCTATTGTATAATATTAACAATAAGAGCAGCTCACTACTCAAAACAGTAAATTTTGGAAACAGTCGGTACACCACGCAAGCTGTCGTATCAATAGCCTACCCCAACCTGCTTTCTTCTTCGATTACATTCTTGAATAAAAGCACACTTGTTTTATTATACTTGTACCTTTTGTGAAAGTGTATTTGATAGTTGGACTTCAGGCTTCACACATTATACACTTCATATCTACATTTTGTCGATTATTACTAAAATATTAAAAAAGTTTCTGTTTTAACAATGTGTTTGCATAGATTGTTGTAGACATGGAACACACATGAAATGTATGTATCACAAATGACCATATATTATTTACCTTCTACAACTTCAGGCACTTCACTCCAAGATAAACAATGAGCACTGAGTACCTCCTTTGCGAATTGATCTGTGGTGGTGTGTGGGGGGATGGGATAGCAGGCTGCTTATGCTGATCAACAAATTTACAACACAAAAGATCCTGACGGAGAGTTGCGAAGGAATTTAAGGTGGGCCAGGATTATGAGTTTTTTCATAGGCTTCAGTAATTCTAGTGTTGAGAAAGCCTTCAGAGTTTCCCAGAGTATTCCTGCAGAGACCTCTGAGGACGCATTTGTCTCTAAAACAAAATCGATTTGATTGGATATAAATGCTGCATAGTTCTCGTCTGCTAATAAAAGTGGGTTAAGATGCCAACTGGAAGATGAGTATGTGGAGCATAGTGATTTGAGCCCCATGATCAAAGGGGCATGGTCAGAGATAACAATAGTTTCATACTTACAAGATTTAACCGTAGGCAAGAAATTATCTATAAAGAAATAGTCATTTCTTGAGTAACAGTGATGCACTGTTGAGTAGAAGGAATATGCTTGGGTTTAGAAATCTCCAGGGGTCTGATAAGTTGTGATCAGTTAAAAACTGTGTAATTTGTTTTTGCAGTGTTAGATGTCATTGCCCCTGTGGTAGGAGACCTATCTAGGTCTTGATTTAGGACACAATTAAAGTCACCAGCCATTAAATTTTATGAGTGTTCACATTATGAATGGATACAAATACGTTTTGTATGAAGATCCTATTATCCACATCGGATGCATAGATATTATCAAAATCACTTTACAGTTAAATTGCCCATGACGATCATATATCGCCCTTCAGAGTTAGATACTACATCTAATAATACAAATGAGATTATTCTATGTATAAGAATTCCCACACCTCTACTTTTCTTTGTAAAGCTGGAATTGAATATTTGGCCAGTCTACTCTCTGTGCAGTCGAAACTGATCTTTACTTAATAACTGGGTCTCCTGTAAAAATACTATTATAGTGTTTAGACCTGCTAGATGAGAGAATTCTTATTTTCTAATTAGTGATTAAGACCTTTAACATTCCAGCTCACAAAGTTAACTGTTTGGTCATGGAGACATTGCTTCTGAACATTTGCTAACATTTTGTAGTACAATATTACATAAAATCGCTTTGACCTTAATTTCCAATTTTTAAAGGAGTTATTGCCATAAAGCTTATTGTTACATTGGCTCTTACAGGTATAAGGATTAAAAGGACAGATTACAAATAGTTTGCTCTCTTTCTTTCCCCCCAATGAAGGTTATGACATGTTTTACTCAAACACTTAACATGGCTGGCCAGCTATGTAATAATAATTTCTTTGTACTCTACTGATTACTACTACTTACTACTACTATGACTTAATTTCAATAGTAATAGATTATTTTCAAATATCCAATATGAATATCATATGTGAAAAAAGTTTTGGGGATCTGTGCTTCATTTGTGGTGTCCGTGAGATGCATATATGTTTTGGCGCTTGTCTTAACTGGGTACTTGAGACACTTTGTGTTTGGGAGCTATCATAAGTTCGAAATCAACTGTGTGTTGCTCTTTTAATATTTTCTGTAAACTATCTTTATGTTCCAAGTATAAAGAATCAGATCGTGTAACAAATGCCGGTAACTGTTTTGTCAGGGAATGAATATTGCATTTATTGCTGGAAACAATTCTGTGGTTTTTCTTCAGAACTGCCCATCTGACCATAAGCAATGTCATAGACCCTCAGATCAAATTTAAAAGGGACAAAAAGTCATTTTGTATTATTGTGTGTACTCAGTAAAATAGATGTACTGTAAAAAACATTGTAATGGTCTGTACAAACCTAAACTGGCTTGTGATTGGTTGCATAATGGATGGATAGGTATTTTGTTTTGCTATAGAAGTTGCTAATTTAAGT
Source organism: Polypterus bichir lapradei (assembly GCA_026402145.1). NCBI lineage: Eukaryota > Metazoa > Chordata > Cladistia > Polypteriformes > Polypteridae > Polypterus > Polypterus bichir. The sequence goes on along the minus strand of JANRMT010062790.1, from coordinate 65,186,726 downwards.
AAATATAAATAAACATACTCTGTAATTATTATTCAGTAAATTGCATTCTGACAATCACTTGTTACACATGTTTTAGTTTTTTTCTCATTAGCATACATATATCTTAAAAAAATGTAAGATGTGTAAAAATGTATTCTGTTTTCAAAATTGTGTAATTTTTACTAGTGCAATTGGATCTAATTAGTAGAATATTACTTCAACCAACTTTCCCCAGAGGAAAAAAATAAAAGACTAATTATAGTATAATTTCATGATCTGACATGTAATACTACACAAATCTATTGAGACAGGAGTGACTGTTATCTGCTGATGGTAACATCCTAAATTCTCTCCCATCTGTTCTCAACATAGCTCATGAAACATAAACCTGAGAGATGCAAACATCTGCACTCAGAAAACTGTGCCAAAGTGCAGCAGGTGTTGCATGTTCTTCTAACAGAAACTGTACCATTAATCATGTCTTTAGACATTTTTTATGAGATGAGCTTTATACAGCAAAGCCAAAAGGTCCCTTTCTGTGCAATGATGCTCCATGTCATCTTTTTCATTTCAGATCAGTTCAGTCTTAAATTCAAATGATGCCTGCTCATGATATTAAAAGTATGTTACGCTGAATATAGTTGCGACCACTCTCACTCAACTTGTTAGGAAAAAACAAGCAAAATGCATAATTCTAAACTCTTAAATATATACACAGCACAGTAAATAGTTTTGTTACAATCTGAAAGACAAGTGTTTTGACTATGAATAAGAAACACATTAACATAGTTAAGAAATAAAGTATAGCAAATCATATCCCAAAATAGTACCTCAGCTAGGCATATTCTTAAGTCTACAGTCATTTAACTAGATATATTAAAGAAAATTGATTTAAACATTGAATCAAATTTCCATGAATGACAAAAGACTGATGTAATACTTATTTATTACCTAATTACTGATTATTCAAGCTACTTTTAACAGACCACATTGCATAACAGCTAATAAGCCATGAAAAAATAGACCAGGACTAAAAATGTAGATTCATAAATGTTGTTCTTTGTTCTCTATCACAGAGTGAGTCTGAGAGGGATTTGAAGTGGCCAACTGCTGCACACATGCAGGGCATATCAGTCGCAGTCTCAGAATCAAATACGGCAGAAACAACATTGTCTTTGGAGTCCTTCATTTTTTTTAACTTGCATTGATGAAAATATCACAAAACGTAACATTCATTGGGCACAAGCAATCTCATGTTTTCATGCAAAATGGAGAAAAAAAGTTTTATGATACAAGCCAAAGGTCAGCAAGTCTGGCAAATAATTAAAAAAAAATCCAGACATAAAAGAAAAAATCTCATATTACTTGTGTCTTTTAGTGTGTGCTATGATTTGTAAATAAGTTCAGAAAGGTAAGCAGAACCTTTGTCATCTAAAGTTTTACATGTAAGAAGGAGGATTTTAAAATAATAATAATAATAATTCTTTGCATTTATACAGCACTTTTCTCACTCAGTCCTATGCTTAACTTGAAGCCAGTGCAAAAACTTTAAAACAAGAGTAATGTGGTTGTACTTTCTAGTTCTTGTTTTAGTTCTTTGCAGCAGCATTTTGAATTAAGTGAAAGCTGAATATAGAACAGTTTGAATAGCCTATGAATAATGCATTGCACAAGGGAATCATATTCAGAATAGCAAAGTACCTGCGCTTCGCAGCGGAGAAGTAGTGTGTTAAAGAAGTAATGAAAAAGAAAAGGAAACATTTTAATAATAACGTAACATGATTGACAATGTAATTGTTTTGTCATTTTCATGAGTGTTGCTGGCATATATATATATATATATATATATATATATATA
>JANRMT010062790.1:65143190-65160445 GCA_026402145.1 Polypterus bichir lapradei | reverse complement strand
ATATATATATATACATATACATACATATACACATATACAAATATAGACATATATATACAGTATATACATATATACACATATATATATATATACACAGTTATATATATATATATATACATATATATATATATTTGCAGCTGGAGATCCACAAAGGGAGAAAATGAATCACGTATCATAAAGTAGTTTTTATTCCTGAGCTTTCAACCCCTACCAGGGGTCTTCATCAGAGGATAATGCTTAGACTTACAAGAATCAAAGGCAATATATAGCAATTACCTACGGGGGGGGGGGGCCCGCGGGGGGGAGGGGTGGTTAGGTCCGTGTGGTCGGTTGGGTTATTGGGTGTAAAGTCTTGTTAATTAAGAATAAGTTCTTCTTAAGTTTGCATATGCTGGATTTATGTCCAAGTGTCTGTTGATGGCGTTCTCATTTGATAACCAGGATTCAGCCAGTTCTCTGGCACTTTTATTATTGGCTTTAAATTTTACTTGTACATCGTCCCAATTAAATGTATGTCCTGTTAATTTAGTATGCATATAGATCAATGATAGTGAGTCCTTTCTTCTGACGGCGTTGTGGTGTTCCTGTATACGTGTTGCGATTCTTTTTGAGGTTTGTCCAATGTATACAGCTGAGCATGAACTGCATGGAATGCTGTACACTGCGTTTCGTGTTTCTGCTGTCGATTTCTTGTTTTTAGCATTAAAGAGGACCGTGCGCAGATTGTTCGTGGGTTTGTGTGCTATTCTGACGCCTGGCTTGGCCAGGATGCGTGCAGCCCCTTCAGACACATTGTGGTGATAAGGTAGTGAGTGCCAGGTGGGGTGGGAGTTCTGATTCAAGTCAATTGTTTGTTGAGTTATTTGGCGTCTTCTGTGTAGGCTTCGATTAATTAATGTTTTTGAGTATCTGTTTGAAGTGAAAAGGTGGAAGAGATAGCGTCTCTCTTTCATTTTTGATTCCTTCGTATTACAATGGGTGTGGACTCTTCTGAATAGAGTTTTAACACAGCTCCGTTTATGAGATATCGGGTGGTTGCTGGCGAAGTGTAATATCTTGTCTGCGTAGCACTCTTTACGGTAAACACTAGTGGTCAGGGTGGCGTCATTACTTCTTTCAATGTAGATGTCTAAGAAGCTGATATGTCGGTTGATTTCTTTCTCTATTGTGAATTGGATTGCCGGGAATATTGAGTTGATGTGGTTGTAGAATTCATTCAGCTGATCATTTTTTTTATTATGACGAATGTGTCGTCCACATATCGTATCCAAATTTTGTGTGTGAACTGAGATAGAGCCACATTTTCAAATCGCTGCATTACCAGTTCTGCTAGAAGTCCTGATAACGGCGATCCCATTGGCATGCCTTCTTTCTGAGTGTAGTATTTGCCGTTGAAATGAAAGTGAGTTTTTTGGCAGAGTGATATTAGGTGCATTACGTCTTTAATCGATAGTTTAGTTCTTGTCTCTATAGTGGGGTCACTTTCCAGTTTCATTAATAGTGTTTCTGTGGCTAGATGAATCGGTATCATGGTGTATAGCGACACAACGTCAAAAGAGACCATGATTTCATCCTCGGCAACGGATACATCTTTTAAGCGTTGTAATGCCAACTCAGCGCTGTTCACAGAATATTCTGAGTCATAAGTTAGATGTTTGAGTAGCTGGAAAAGTCTTTTTGATAAGTTGTAGGATGGTCCGCCTATTAGGCTGACCACTGGTCTGAATTTTAGTGGTGTTTTGTGTATTTTCGGGAGTCCGTAAAATTCAGGGCAGATAGCATCGTTGGATTTCATTTTATAATAATTCTGTGCATCCAGGTGGTTGTTATTCCGGAGTTTGGTCAGAGCAGTGTTTATTCTATTAAGTGTAGTTTTCGTTGGGTCATTACTCAGCTGTTGATAAGTGTTAGTGTCAGATTCTTCTTTAACTCTTCTGCTTTCTGTATCTTCTGCATTGCATTGAGGTCTTTCAGGTTACCCTGATGTTTTGTCTCATAGTGCCGTCTTAGATTAAATTCTGTAATTACAGCCACATTAGCTCCACAAATGAGACACACGGGTTTACCGGCAATGTCAGTAAACATATACTCAGCCTCCCATCAGTTTTTAAAGGCTCTATTTTCAGAATCAACTTTTCTCTTCAGCATCGTGTGGGCTAGCTTCCCAATAACTTGCAGCATCATAAGCTAGACTTGATTAACGCGGTAAGTGTTCGGCAAGGCAGCTGAAGCACTGCATTATGGGATCTGTAGTTTATTGTGTTACCAGCGCTTCATATACCCGGGCCATTAATAACAATAATACAGTATATAAAATGATCTCGCGGGCCGGATATAATTACACGCCGGGCCAGATGTGGCCCGCGGCCCTTGAGTTTGACACATATGGACTAAATAGAATTTGAACCTCCCATCGCTCTTACATTTTTACCGTTCATCTAATGAATACACTGAGTATGGCTTTACCAAAACAATCATTGATGGCGAATAAAGTATCCATTATTCGAGTATGTAGATCAGGGTATATATATACATATATATATACCCGCGTATCGCAGCGGAGAAGTAGTGTGTTAAAAAAGCTATGAAAAAGAAAAGGGAACATTTTAAAAATAACGTAACATGACTGTCAATATACAGTATTTGTTTTGTGAAAAACTATTTGCCCCCTTCCTGATTTCTTATTCTTTTGCATGTTTGTCACACAAAATGTTTCTGATCATCAAACACATTTAACCATTAGTCAAATATAACACAAGTAAACACAAAATGCAGTTTTTAAATGATGGTTTTTATTATTTAGGGAGAAAAAAAAATCCAAAACAACATGGACCTGTGTGAAAAAGTAATTGCCCCCTGAACCTAATAACTGGTTGGGCCATCCTTAGCAGCAATAACTGCAATCAAGCGTTTGCGATAACTTGCAATGAGTCTTTTACAGCGCTCTGGAGGAATTTTGGCCCACTCATCTTTGCAGAATTGTTGTAATTCAGCTTTATTTGAGGGTTTTCTAGCATCAACCGCCTTTTTAAGGTCATGCCATAGCATCTCAATTGGATTCAGGTCAGGACTTTGACTAGGCCACTCCAAAGTGTTCATTTCATTTTTCTTCAGCCATTCAGAGGTGGATTTGCTGGTGTGTTTTGGGTCATTGTCCTGTTGCAGCACCCAAGATCGCTTCAGCTTGAGTTGACGAACAGATGGCCGGAAATTCTCCTTCAGGATTTTTTGGTAGACAGTAGAATTCATGGTTCCATCTATCCCAGCAAGCCTTCCAGGTCCTGAAGCAGCAAAACAACCCCAGACCATCACACTACCACCACCATATTTTACTGTTGGTATGATGATCTTTTTCTGAAATGCTGTGTTCTTTTTACGCCAGATGTAACGGGACATTTGCCTTCCAAAAAGTTCAACTTTTGTCTCATCAGTCCACAAGGTATTTTCCCAAAAGTCTTGGCAATCATTGAGATGTTTCTTAGCAAAATTGAGACGAGCCCTAATGTTCTTTTTGCTTAACAGTGGTTTGCGTCTTGGAAATCTGCCATACAGGCCGTTTTTGCCCAGTCTCTTTCTTATGGTGGAGTCGTGAACACAGACCTTAATTGAGGCAAGTGAGGCCTGCAGTTCTTTAGACGTTGTCCTGGGGTCTTTTGTGACCTCTCGGATGAGTCGTCTCTGCGCTCTTGGGGTAATTTTGGTCGGCTGGCCACTCCTGGGAAGGTTCATTACTGTTCCATGTTTTTGCCATTTGTGGATAATGGCTCTCACTGTGGTTCGCTGGAGTCCCTAAGCTTTAGAAATGGCTTTATAACCTTTACCAGACTGAAAGATCTCAATTACTTCTGTTCTCATTTGTTCCTGAATTTCTTTGGATCTTGGCATGATGTCTAGCTTTTGAGGTGCTTTTGGTCTACTTCTCTGTGTCAGGCAGCTCCTATTTAAGTGATTTCTTGATTGAAACAGGTGTGGCAGTAATCAGGCCTGGGGGTGGCTACGGAAATTGAACTCAGGTGTGATACACCACAGTTAGGTTATTTTTTAACAAGGGGGCAATTACTTTTTCACACAGGGCCATGTAGGTTTGGATTTTTTTTCTCCCTAAATAATAAAAACCATCATTTAAAAACTGCATTTTGTGTTTACTTGTGTTATATTTGACTAATGGTTACATGTGTTTGATGATCAGAAACATTTTGTATGACAAACATGCAAAAGAATAAGAAATCAGGAAGGGGGCAAATAGTTTTTCACACCACTGTATGTATATATATATATGATGTGCATATTGTGGCAGTAGGGGGCAGTAGTGCACCCTTGAACCCTCAGGTACAACTCCAGACACCAGGTAAAAGTCCAAAGACTCTTTATTTTCTAATAATGTGCACAAAGCACCCTCCACACTACTCATCCACTCACTATAATAAACACAATAACTCTTTCCTCCTCGCCCAGACACTTCGCCCTCCTACCTCCCAGCTCAGCTCAGTGTCTGGACTGAGGCACCGCCCTTTTATAGCCCCTGACCCGGAGGTGTTTCTGTCCCAACAGTCCACAGTTCCTTATTCCTTCCGGGTCAGGGCAATCAGTCCTTTTCTTCAACCCGGAAACACGACATTTCTTCCTGTCACGTGACCGTGACGTACTCCCGGGTCATACGGCATCACAGAGCCCATAAGCCCCCCCACAGCGACTCCTGGTGGTCCCCAAGGTATCCAACAGGGCTGTGTATAAACACTACAAAGTCCATAAGGCCCTGCTGGACCTCGGGGCACGATCCTGCTGTCGGGAGAGCTCCTCCTGGCGGCCTGGGGGTGAGGACCGGCACGGGAAGCCGGCAGTCCTCCACAGTTCCCCCCCCTTAGCGACGACTTCTGGGGCGGAGCGTCTAGCCCCGCGAGGGACGTCCTCCTCCAGGAGGACGCGTCACCTGGGCGTTGCCCCTGTCCTTTAGCGAACCTTGGGGGGACGGTGTACCTCCTATCTCCCCGGGGACAATGGCGCCACTCGTGGCCCGGTCGCCGGCAATTGTAGCACCGACGAAGCCCTCCTGGTTGCCTCCCTCTGCGGGACCAAAAACATCTCGGGAACTCCGTCAGTGTCGTCTCCGCCCCTTCCTCTGCCAAGGAGGGTTTTACGGCCGCTTTACTGCTCTCAGCCTCTCTCTCCATTATGTCGGGAGACCCACCTTTCCTTTTGGGGATCTCCCGTTTTATCTGGGGCTTGTGCTCAGCCTGAGGCTCTCCATGGAAAGAGGAGAGCCTCTTTACTGTCTGCACACCCGTTTCCTTCCGCTTACTAGGAGCCGGCGTCATTAGCACCGTCTCGCTCCGATGAACAGCACTATTCAGCTGCACCGGCACGATCGGTGCTTTCCCCGGGCCTCCTGTCACCGACATTACCCCGCACATAGGACCGTCTGGGAGCTGGAAACTTGTACGGCTCCGGACGGCCACGTCATACGCATGCCCCGGACCGTTTACTCCTTTCTCTAACCCTTCGGTCATAGTGCCACTCTCTACTGTCGGGCACACAGTGCTTTGACAACCGCTACTCATCCTCTGTGGTGCCCGATCGCACTGTGTCCCCTTACACTCTACGACACGGGATGGACTCACCTGCACTCCCGCATCGATCATCTCCGGAGCTTCCCGGCGCAGCCGCTGCACGAAGTTAATCAGTGCCTTCAAAGGTGCTGCTGCCGTCGCTCCCAGTTCCTCCACTCGTTCCTTCAGTTCATGAAATTCCTGTAAGAAACGGCTTAGGGGCTCGAGGTATTCCTCGAGCCCCCGTAAGTCCACACAGTTAATGTTTACGGCCGGCTTTGTTTTCGCTTCCGCGTTTTGATTAGCTTCCGGCCGGGAACCAATGAGCACGTCCCCTCCTGGCACGTGTTCAGCTGGGTCGCGCAAAGGCTCCTGGGACTTGGAGTCCTCAGAGGGACGGCTGGCTACTACAAGCCGGCTGAGATCTGCCTTTTTCTTTTCACCGGCAGACCCTTCAGCCACAACCCGTCCCTCTTGGTCGGTTGCTGTCTGTATAGGCGCTGCTTTGCACGCCTTCCCCTCCCCTTCCAGGAGGCTCGGACCCGTCAGGAAACGAACGACTTCGTCGGAGGACTCCGAGTTACTCTCACCTTCCCGGCATGCACCACGGGTGACCAGTCTGTTGTCCTCGTATGGAGCCGTTGCTAGCCGTCTTGCGTCCTGGCTTGCCTTCAGGGAGCCGCGGCCATTTTCCCGGGACAGGAGGCAGGCATCCGAGACGCCGCTTAAACTCTGCATGCGGGCGTCTGCAAAACAGGACAAAAAGCACCCCGTTGCATCGGGCGTTTTTCCCGCACCTACCTCCGGACTTGGCAGCGGTGTTTCCCGTCTACTTGGGGAGTCCGGCGCGCTCGATGGCTGACCGCGCTTCTGCCTTCGAGCTCGTTCAGCCGTTATCAGTATCCGGTCCTCCTCACCCCCGGTCAGGTACATCCAGGTCATCTCGGCTTCCGTCAGGCCCTGCAGCCAGTTGGGACTGGCCTTCTTTTTCCCGGTCTTCTTTCCCATCACAGTCCGAAGCAGCTAAAGGCTCAACAGCAGCGCTCTCTGTAGCGGGTGGTGATTGCACCCCTGTGTTCTGAGGCGTGACCTTCTTAGGGTTGTCTGCCCACACAAAATTTGTTTTTAACGCAGGTCCCCTGCCAACAGACGGCCAGAGAATCCTGCCGACTACGCCAGTGTGGCAGTAGGGGGCAGTAGTGCACCCTTGAACCCTCAGGTACAACTCCAGACACCAGGTAAAAGTCCAAAGACTCTTTATTTTTTAATAATGTGCACAAAGCACCCTCCACACCACTCATCCACTCACTATAATAAACACAATAACTCTTTCCTCCTCGCCCAGACACTTCGCCCTCCTACCTCCCAGCTCAGCTCAGTGTCTGGACTGAGGCACCGCCCTTTTATAGCCCCTGACCCGGAGGTGTTTCTGTCCCAACAGTCCACAGTTCCTTATTCCTTCCGGGTCAGGGCAATCAGTCCTTTTCTTCAACCCGGGAGCACGACATTTCTTCCTGTCACGTGACCGTGACGTACTCCCGGGTCATACGGCATCACAGAGCCCATAAGCCCCCCCACAGCGACTCCTGGTGGTCCCCAAGGTATCCAACAGGGCTGTGTATAAACACTACAAAGTCCATAAGGCCCTGCTGGACCTCGGGGCACGATCCTGCTGTCGGGAGAGCTCCTCCTGGCGGCCTGGGGGTGAGGACCGGCACGGGAAGCCGGCAGTCCTCCACAATATATATGTTTATATATGTGTGTGTGTATGTGTATATATATATATATATATATATATATATATGCCAGCATCACTCATGACAATGACAAAACAATTACATTGTCAATCATGTTACGTTATTATTAAAATGTTTCCTTTTCTTTTTACTTCTCCGCTGCCAAACACGGGTATTTTGCTATATATATATATATATATATAGATATATATATATAGATATAGATATGACAACAACACTCATATCAATGTCAAAACAATTACATTAACAATCATGTTACGTTATTTTTAAAATATTTCCTTTTCTTTTTCATAATTCCTTTAACACACTTCTCCGCTGCGAAGCGCGGGTATTCTGCTAGTTACCAATATAGTCTTTAAAAAAGAAAAGAAAAAAGAATTTGGTACTTAAAATATATATAAAGTCTTCAGCAATTTTAGTGTATTAAGATGATACACCCAGATAATAAACCCGGGTGATGGTGTTAAAGATGTGTCCAAAATAGGCATAACAAGTCCTAATGCAGTAATAGCAATAACAATAAACCAAGGGTATGATATTGAACAGTCTCGTTTAGGGTAGAGATTTAGTAATTAGAAAAAAAAAGAAAGAAAGAAAAAGTAATTAAGCACAATAAAACATAAACAGATAGCGCCCTAGTAATACTAAGTAATAATGAGAATATATGCTGATAAAAACCCGTATTTTAAAATGAATAGATCAGACAGTAGATTATTAATCCTTGCTTTAACATTAACCGCCATGACTCACTATTATGTATCAGTATAGTCCCGGGATCAGCTTTCTTAATTCCTTTTCTGCTTCTTCCTTGCTAGCGAAGACATAGAAATGACCTTGCCATTCCACTTTAAGTTTTGCCGGATACAAGAGGCTGTATTTGACGCTGGCTTGCCATAACCACTGTTTGATGTTGTAGAAGGCTGCGCGTTTAGTAGCTGTTGCTGGAGAGAAGTCAGGAAAGATACGAATGTGGTTATTTTCAAATGTAATATCTTCCTTGTTTCTGTGGAGTGCCATCACCTCTAGCTTAAATGATAATCGTTCAAAACGAACTATAAAAGACCTTGGTCTGGGTCTAACGGTGTTTGATCCGCGTACGCGGTAAGCTGCTGCTATCTCAGATTCTGCTTTAAAGTCGTCCCCGATTATTTTAGAAAAAAGTTCAGCAGCGAGTTTCACCGGGTTTGAACTTTCTCGATTCTCAGGCAGACCTTCAATTCTGACATTATACCTTCTACTACCATCTTCCAAAGCAGGCAGTCTGTCTCCGAGTTTTTTGCATTCGGAGCTGACATTTTCTGCTTTTTCTTCAGCACTGGTAGCTAAATTTTCGGCTCATTCAATCCTAGTCGTAAATGTCTCCTTGAGATCCTCCAATTGATCAGTAAGCGTTTCAATTTTACCCAGCACCTGTTGCATTTCCACTTGCATTTCTTGTCGCAGCCTTTCATTTGCCTGTTGCAGCATCAGCCGTTGCGTTTCGTTTGCTTGCTGCAACTCCTGCCGCTGCATTTCGTTTGCTTGCTGCCTTTCCTGTTTTAATTCCAGCAACTCTTGTTTCAGCCTCTCATGTGCCTTTGCCCTTGCTTTCTCATTTGCCTTCTCGGTTTTCTTTATATCTTGTACGATCTCAGCGAGCATCACCTCCAGTTTAGACATTTCAATTGTGCTTTCTTGTACCGTAGGTGAAGCGTCAGGCTCTACTGTAGCCGGTGCCCCCGCTCTTCCCGGCTCGCATGGAGTAATTGAGATTGCAGACTGTAAGGCCCTTTCCAGTTTCAGGTGTTCTTCTCCAATCAGCGAGCTATCGAGATCTGCACTCCCGATCGTATATTCGCTCCCCTTTTCACTCTCAGCCGGCGACGATGTAGCGGACCTTGGTCCCGAAGAGTCTGTACTTTCGCCCAGCTGATCCAGGTCTCTCTCTGAAAGGCCGTATCTTGAGCTAGAGCTTGCTGATCTTGGCTTGGGTGCAGCTTTAGTTTTCTTTTCTTTTGGACCCCTTTTCTTGCTGGCCATGTTTATATATACTTACATATATACTGTAGCAGTCTCCTTAGGTTGAATAAATGCAGGATATCCCAGGATAATAAGCAAATAATATGAAAAATAACACCGCTGCTAGCGGAGCTCCACTTCAGACGTCCATCTATCGCAACGGACGAGACCAAACTCCCTACTTTGAACATTCTGTGTAAGCGTTCATCATGAGCAGCTGAGTATGAGCCATGCACAACAGTGTCATCCAAATAGTTTACCATCCCATGAATCCTGGCAAAGATTGTAGACATCACCTTCTAAAAACAGTTTGGAGCAGACCTGAGGGCAAATGGGACCTGAGTGTAACGAAACACTCCCATTTTGGGTGACAAAAGTGGTAAAATCTCTGCTTTCAGTGTGTAAGCAAAGGTCAAATTTGGAAAATACCTTAGAGCTCTGGAAATGCTTTCTTCCGCTTTCTTTCTTACCTTGGCGATCCACATGAGCAAAGCTTCTACAACCGAACTATAATTCTTAGCGCAATGAGAGAAGTCACAAAATCAACCTGAATGTTCAAGTAAATTCTTGAAAAAAGCCTGATCTGAATCCATTAAGTAGTTCTGTCTTTCGGTAGTTAAGCGGATGTAAGATAGACACTGAGTCTGGCGCGTGAGTGAGAAGAGCCCCTCCCCTCTGCCTGCTCTGTCTCTCTCGGATATACACAAATAAATTGGTACTGCAAGGGAACTATGATACTTAGCTCGATGAGAGAGGTCACAAAATCAACTGGAATGTTCAAGCAAATTATAGAAAAAAACCCGATCTATATATATATGAGAGAGAGAGATGGATTACCAAACAGTCATCTTTTATCTCAGTATTTTGTTCATGATATTTAACAACATTTACCAAGCTCATGTTGATGACAATTTTGATTTTTAAAACTTATTTTATTATGCACAACATTATATTCAGTTATTTACAAATTAAGAAAGAATCAATTAGGTATTAAACTTGAAGTGTTAATTTTATATTAAGTCTCTTAATAAGGCCTAAAAGCAGTTCTGTAATTAATTAATTAGCCGGCCTGTTCAGGCTTCAATTAAACAAGTTGAGAATATAATCATATATCTGAGCTGATTAGGTGCTGAAGTAAAGTACATGTAGAGATGAAGGGTCACAGATCAAGTTCAAGTTCAAAGTTTATTGTCATGTGCACAGTAAGGAAACACATTTCCCTGTACAATGAAATTCTTTCTTTGCTGTCCACACCAAATGACAAAACCAACGTATAAAGATAAACATAAATAATAAGTAACAGATAGATAATAGAAGTATAAAATGTAATGCACAGGTAGGTGCGTGATGGACAAGTCAAATACCAGTATTTGCCAGTAAAATGACATATCTGTCCGTTTCATTCACAGTCTGGAAAATGTGGACTCAGAAGAAGAAAGGTGACTACAAATTAGCACTAGCTACAGTACATTCCCACCTACCTGTCTACAATTATTAAAGGTCTCTTGAATCCTTTCTTCTGTGTATGGAAATCAGCTGCCAACATAGTTCAACTCTCTGTAACAACATACTGCAACATTGTAATAGGCATCACCAGATGTGTGCTAACGGATCCACAACCTTAACTTCTAGGGAATTAATGGGTAAATTCCCATGAGGGACCCCAACATTTCTGATGCATTGCTGATGTATTTTATGAATATCCCATAAAATTGTGAGGTTTTTAAAGCTGTTAGAAGATTGATCCAACAGTTGGAGATAATAGATTTACTTGTTCTTCAAGTCAACCTACGAAGCATGACTCCTCAGTGCTTATTGGATTCTGCAGAATTAGCTCGTCATCTACTATTGTCACTATTGTTAGCCCTGCTGTGAACGATTGCCCTGCAGTTATTTTTCTAAAATAGACCAATAATTTTGTTCACTTTGGTATTTTTAATATTGTTTTGTGTTCAATAATGCTTTGAGAGTTACCCCTCTCATCCCGAACATGCCCCACATCCCAAAGATGTATATAGTAAATTATTGCTAACCTTAGACTTTGTTTCCATGGATTTGCTTATCAGCTATTATAAAATTGTTACGGGCTCTGTCACTGAAATATCTTTTTTTTAAACTGTTGATAGAACAGGGAACATAGTGTAAACAGTTTAACTTTGAAACTTACTTGTGGTTTTACGGGAAGTTTTGGAGCGGCACACCATTGAATTTCTGTGGTGACAGCACAAAGTGATTCAGCAGGAGGTACACTCACAGCATGTGCACAAGAACCTGGGTGGCCAGTGAGTATAACTGCAGATAATAGTGCTGACACGTGGACATCTAGTGTGCCAGGAGAACTGGCATAAGAAAGAAGTAGTAAGATGAAGGACTCATGGAAATGCAGGCTGGTTTACTTGACACCATGTACATTTGAAAACATGGACATCCAGGAAGAGGGGACATGTTGTGGAGAAGTTAGCATTGGGAGACCTTATTGAGAATTGGTGGGAGAATCTCATCCTGGATATAAAACTAAAAGACTAACACGAGAGATCATTTTTTGACCACTCTTTGAACATCACTAAGTGAGAGTAGTAGTAGTGCATGTAGAGAGCAACTTTGCTTATCCTCTGATTTATTGTTGACTAGAGGTGTAGAGGTGAGAAGGGTGGAAACCCTGCTATTTTGATATCTCACTTTTTGTAAATACTTTGATCCCCTTGATTTGGACTGGATAAGTGGAAGAAATATTGTTTTCCTTTTTGTATTTTTTTTCCATATTTTGGTTTGCTTCTGTAATGAAGAAGAAAGTAGAATGGCTTGCTTTTTTTCTGTAGCACTACAAGGAGTGTAGTGGAAGTGCTGGGCTTCTGTATATGTTTGTAAATAGTTTATTTCTGAAGTGCTGCTTCCTCGCAGCAAGGAGACCATTGTTCAAGTCCTGGCTCCTTCCCGCGTGGAATTTGCATGTTCTCTCTGTGTCTGTGTGGGTGTCCACCAGCTGTTCCGTTTTCCTCCCGCAGTCCAAAGACCTCCAGTTTATGTAGATTGGCAATACTAAATTTGCCCTAGTGTGTGGTTGGGGTGTGTTTACCCTGAGATGAATTGCCGCTTGGTCCAGGGTTTATTCTTGCCTTGCATCCTGTGCTAGCTTGGACAGACTCTGGTGTCCTCTGCTATCCTGTTCCAGACTAAGCAGGTTAGAAAATGACTAACTTTTCATCTTCATTTTGCTTTTTGAATGTCCTTGTCACTGACTACCTGTTCAATGAGTACTAGGCACTGATTTCACTGATTCTGACAATTTCATTTATTTTGATTTAATTTATTTTTGTTACACTTATTTTTGTGAACTGTTTTGCTGCAATAAAATACAGCATTTTTTTAACATCTTTTTGTCTGGGGTATTCACAGCCATATAGAACAGAAAAAAAAATAGTGGCCTATTGTGCATGAGTGACACAGAAAAGTAGACAATAACAGGTCTGTGATGCCCTTAGATATTCCGGGGCTGCATGTGCACTAAACTGAATGGATCAACGTGCGTCTATCTGGCATAGAGCATGAGTAAGTTAAACCCCATTTCTGATGGGAACCTGGCCTTGAAATTGTTCCATATTAACAAAAAATTAGTGTGAGTCATAAGATTGCACTGACGAAGTTCCTGCCCTTTATAGACATACAGTAACCCATTCCAACTACTGATTGAATGGTTTAATGAGGTCCTCAGATTGGCCCCCTGCTGCAGTTGATTGCTGCCTTTTTCACAGCATCTAGAAGATGAACCTTACTTTAAAGGAAGAAAAAGATAGAACAAGGTTTCTGTAGGTGAACCTATAGAAGCATCATTAGAGCCACTAGGGGCAAGAGGGGGTGGACAGCAAATCCATCCAATCCCATCTTCTCCCACCGTTGTTCCACTGGAACCTAACTCCAGTCTTCCAATAGAATCAGTGCCTCAATGTCCATGTATTTCTCATATTCACTGGGTTTTTAAGGAATGTAATCCTCATGGAGATTAAGGAAAACTGACTATGTTAGGTTTATTGGTGACTAAATTAACCCTGTATGAGTCGGTGTAATTGTGTGCATGACTATTCCCTGTGATGGTCCTGTGGCCAATCCATTTTTGTTCCTGCTCTTTATCCAGTCTTGCTGGGATAGGTTCTGGCTTTCTTTGAACCTGAATTGGACTGAGCAGATTTGCAAATGGATGGATGGATGGATAGATGAATAATTCAAGAAATATGAAGCGAAGAACAAATTAGCACATCTTGTCGGAAGCAAGAAAAGATTACATAACTGTAAAACATGTTTGAAATTTGTGACAAAGAATGGCAGGAAACTATTAAAATCTCATCAGACATGTATATTATTGCTATTTGAATAAATGTTTTTTAGAAATAATATTACTTTTCTGCTGAGTTATACTTCCATATCAAAAGTCAATGTATCATGTTAGCAAATTATATATATATAAATAATTCTTTATTCTTACATAGAAAGCTCACCAGATATTTATGTATATTTTACTCTTATGTCGCAACTGCATAGACCTTGCTAAATAAATGAGTGAAAACTTTGCAGCCCTTTCATACTTTAATATGAAAGTCAGCATATCATGTTTGTACAAAAAGCAAAATTTAAAAATACTGAAAAAATAAATTCTTACATATAATCACTTCATTTGATATTTTCTATTAAGTCCATTGACCTTCTTATACTTTCATAAAAATTAAATGTCTATGCACACTGTGTTGTAAAATATTGCACTATTGTTTCAAAAAAATAATCTTTTGATATTATGTGAATGTGAAGTCACTGTATACTTTCCATGAATACTATTTGAAGTTCACAGAGTTGTGTTTTATTAACTAAACATCATCATAGCAGATCATATAGTATGTAATGTCATTTGCAGCATGTTGCTTGCCATAAGAATGTTTACTTCACTTAGCATCTGTTATTTACTATGAGTGCCAAATTAATCTCCATCTGACTGTTGTTGGTGGGTTTACTCTATTGAAAATGGAGTATTTTCAAATATGATTTGTTCAATTGTTTATTTTCATATACATAATTAGAACATTAGCATATATGAACAATTTAGACGAGAACAGGCAAATCAGCCCAACAAAACTCACCAGTCCTATCAACTTAATTATTCCTAAGTAACATTAAGTCTTTGTTCTGAATGTCTCAAGTCCTTCTGTCTAATACAATATTTGGTAACATATTCCATGTGTTAATGGTTTTCTGTGTAAAGAAAAACTTCCTAATTTTTGTGTGAAATTTACCCTGAAATGCGTCTTTGTGTTCTTGTTGAACTCATTTTAAAATAAGTCTTGATCCACTGTACTAATTCCCTTCATAATTTTAAACACTTCAATCATGTCTACTCTTAATCTTCTTTTGCTTTTACTAAAAAAGGCTCAGCTTGTAATCCCCTCATACCTCATCCCCTGTAGCCATAGAATGAGTCTAGTTGCTCTTCTCTGCACTTTTTCTAGTGTGCTATGTCTCTTTTGTAGTCTGGAGACCAAAACAACATACAGTACTCCAGTTGAGGACTTCCCAGTGTGTTATAAAGCTTGAATATAACCTCCTTGGACTTGTACGCTACACATCATGGCACTATTTAACCTAACATTGTGTTAGCCTTCTTAATGATTTCTAAACACTGTCTGGAAGTTGAATGTTGAGCCCACAGTGACTCCTAAATCCTTCTCATAAGTTTTACTTTCAATTTTCACACTCATGGTATATTCAAACCTAATATTTTGCTTCCTATGTGTAATACTTTTCACTTGTTTACTTCAAATTTAATCTGCCACAAACCTGCCAAATTCTTTATGCTGTCCAAGTCCCTCAGTAATTAATCAAAAGATCCTACACTATTTGCCATAGCATCAGTTGCAAACTTAACCAGCGTATTATTTATATTCCCAATCAAATCATTTATATATATTTTAAAAAGCAGTGGCCCTAGCACTGGCCCCAGAGGGACACTTCTCTTAACTTCATCCAATTCTGATAGGATTCTTTGCACCATACCCTTCTGTTTTATGTGTCTGAGCCAATTTTCCACCCATCTACAAACACATTGAGTAATATCATGTGCTCCAATTTGTATCCTTTTGTTGCTTCCTCACAGAAATCCAGCCTGTTAGTAAAACACGACCTTCCTCATCTGAACCCATGTATGGTGTACTGCTTAGTACAGGATAATACCTGCTATTTTCTAGTCCTTCCAGATATCCCCATTGTGCAGTGACATCTTAAAAATATGCATCACTGACCTCATAAAAACTCGAAGATAAATGTTATCTGGTCCTGATTATTTGTTTGATTTCAGCCTATTTAATATGAGCAGCATTTCTCATTCTGCAATTTCAAAATTACTCAGTTCTTCCTTAGTAGTCCCTGTTACTGCTGGAATGTTCTCCACTTCCTTATACTGTATGTAAAGACCTCAGAAAAGTGCAAATTTAGAGCATTCCCTATATTAATGTCTGAAAAATATAGTTCCCCTTTACTGTTCCTGATACGTTTCACCTCTTATTTGACTGTTCTTTTACTACAAAAATATTGAAAGAATCTCTTTGGGTCATATTCACTACCTTTTAGCCTCACAAACATTCTTAATGGTTGCCTTCATGTTCTCACATGCCCTCTGATTTACATTGGAGCTATTCGTCTTATATGCCTTTGCAGCTTCTTTTTCAATGCTTTGTTAACCCACAGTATTTTTTTCCTAGTAATTCCAAATTTAGGAATGTACCTGTCATGCATTATATGTAAGACATTTTTAAACCTGTTCCACTGTTCCTCGACTGTTTCCATACTTAAAAACCTTTTCCCAGTCCATCATCCAATAACTTTGCTGCATCTCTTTCAAAATTTGCCCTACTAAAATTAAAATGAAGTTTTCATCTTTGCATTTGCAATCTTCCAAAAACTGGGAATTGTATTATGTTATGGTCACTTGATCGTATTGGTTCAATCACCTCTACACCTTCAGTTCCTGGTTATTACAAAATATTAAAGGCAAGTTATTTTTAACGTGTTACTTATTTTACTTTTACTCTTAAAAATTGAGTTAGAATTTGCATTACTCTGCGTGTTTATTTGTATATATTTGTTTGTCTGTTTATGTACAATTTTAAACCTGACCTGCCTTAAACTCTCTTTTCTCCCATTTTCTACTTTAAACAGTCCTCGACTAACCTAATCATATGCCTCCCCAATACATCAGTGCTCCTCCTCTTCAAATGTAACCAATTACAGCAAAACAGATCCCATTTGTTCTAAAATGAGACTATATACCTCATAAAGTTACAGCTTTCAATCCTTCACCAAGATTTGAGCTACAGTATGTGTTAAGCCTTCAATATGTCCTCAGTCTTATGTGGGCTGGTGCATAGCACAGATAGAACTTCTGAAAAGACTACCTTGTCAGTTCTGCTCCTCATCCTGGCACCGGCCTCTTTAAATTTGGATTGTAGAACTGCCAGCCCATCCTTTTGTTTGTCATTTGTTCTAGCATGAACAATGACAAGTGGTTCCACCCCTGCTCTTCCAAGAGCCTATCAACCATTGCAGGGAGGTTTACAACCTGTGCAACTGGAAGGCATCATATTCAAGACACTATCTCTGGAACAAACCTGTGCCTTAGTCCTCCTAATGATTGAATCCCTCACTATCACAACATCTCTTTCTGGGAACTGGTTTTTGAGGGGGGCTCATCATGCCTGTCTACCACCTTTGAGTCTTCAGAGACACCATCCACCTCCGCAGGGACCTGAAAACAGAATGACACTTCCAATTTTGGAGTTGATGCCCCTGGACAGTGTGCACCCTTTGCCTTGTGACTGTGAACCACCTATCTCTACCTGTCAGGTTTGGAGTTTCCTCCCATGCCAACTTAATAATAATAATAATAATAATAATAATAATAATAATAATAATAATA
>JANRMT010062790.1:65107544-65134196 GCA_026402145.1 Polypterus bichir lapradei | reverse complement strand
ATTGATGTCAAAAACCACAAGGCTTTTTGAAATCAAATAAAATGACTAAGAGCCACAATAAGTCAAATGGAACCAAACACTAAAACAGGTGAATGGAAAGCTATGCGTCAACAGAAAATCAGAACCTAAAGCACTAAACTAATGCTTGCAGTTCAAGATTGTAATTCTAAACAAAGGACTAATGGTGTTGTGTTAGAACTTATATGCAAGTCATCATGAAAAGAATTGTGGTGTCTTATCAGAGGTGGTTTCTAGAAACCATGCAATGCTTCCTAGTAACCCATTAACAACATGCTCAAATTCTAAAATTGTGGCACTTAAGAACAAACAAATTTAAAAAAAAAATTGTCTTAAACAAAGAAACAGAGGCAAATAGTATCTACCAACAATAGCTTGAACCTTTTTGCCACTTTTAGATTGAGGGTAAGGAAGATGGGCAAAACATCAGTGCATTTCCAGTCTTTAGTCTGTTGTCCCTGTAGTCAACAAGCTGTGTTACTAATCTTGCAAGAGACCTCAGGAAAGATGCCAAAGGATCAGTGAACCTAAAGTGTGGATGAAAGTTCTGGTGAAGATACACTGGAGGGAGGTGGAGGCCCGTGTTGAAAGAGACTGGAATCAAAAAAGCTGAACTTTGGTGTGGAATACATCAAAGCTGGACAACTCTGCCTTTAGCCACTAAGCTTGTAGTAGCCCAGTGCAGTGGGCCTGCTGTGGTTTTGTTTCTTTTTGACTGTTTCATTGATTCTTTTATGTGTTTCTCTTGAGTTTGCAATTCTCTAATGTGTGCTTTACAGTATAGTATAATAAACACATACATTGTACCAGGAGAACATTCTGATCGAAAAGCAATGTTGTTACATCCTGAGAACACTAAAAAAGCAAAAAAGATACTGTAATTTACTAAATTAAAATTTTGTTAAACATCAAGCATTAAATATGTATATTTATTAAAACAAGATCACTGTAATATTTATGTTTTATTTTAGTTTTATTTTTTCTATCATAAACCAAGTTTATGTGCATTTTCCATTTAAAATGATTTTATAAATCACTTAATTACTTTTGGTAATAATTCAATAATCTATGATTTTTGAGTGTTTTGTTGAAATATTTTGAGTTTATTAAATTAATAAATAATGTTTCAAAAAGTTTGCTGTTTCACCACAACAATGTAACAGTTCAAAAGGGGCCTGTACTGGTTCCTCAGTTTTTAAGGAAACTGAAGGCCAGAGCCCTCATTTATAAAACTTTGCATGATCCTGAGAGATAAAATACTGTACGTGTGCACCAAAAATCAGGAAAATACATATGGCAAAAAAAAAAAATCAGATTTATAAAACCCGCCATAGGCATGTTTATATGTAATTAGCCTTTATAAATCACATTCGGGAATGCACCTCAAACACCAGGAAACAACAATATAAGAACCAGTCTAATCAACCTCATACATATGCAATGACAGTGATGCACACCTTCATTGACAACTAAAGCAACTTCCTATATGATGCATCAAGTAGTCTGAGATAGAAGTTCTTGTCTCCATATTAGAGGGACGCAAACAACCTTTTGTCTAAACATGGGTGTCAGCAACAAGTGGAAATATGTTGATTGACTACATGCTACTGTTGCTGTAAATGCCCGTGAGGTCCAGCCGCACCATGATTGAAATAAAAAAAAAAAAAGGTTCTGTCTCTAGAGTGAAAGCAGATCGCTGGTCACCAGCAGAATGTGTGTATAATAGGAGTATGAAAAAGCATATTAATGAGCATCTATAATCGGAGATGCCTTTTATTGCGACATTATTTCAGAGCAGTCATAACAATAGTTAGTATCATCTTGGCATCTCGGATGACTTTAATGTTAATAGAATGTAACTGTTTATGGCTAACAAAAGCAGCTTCATTCTCTCTAGGTGCCATTATTGCAATATAAATCCGCTAAAGTGATCTGATTATGTTAAGGAAATTGGATACTGCTGCAGATTGCGTTTTCATGTTGGCAACAACACATTATATTATTTGTTTATGTACTCATATCATAAGAAAACTGAATGTTGCACTTTGTCACCCTGTTATAGGCTTTCAGCACAGCAGGCATGACAGAGTGAAGATATTCCTGATCTGTCGTCTAGTTCCGTGAGAAGTGACAACATGTAGCCAATATAAATTGATGAAAAACCAAATAAGTTCTTCAATTCAAAAATATAGCATTAGCCCTCTTAAAAGAGAACTAAAGTACAGTCAGTATGTCATTCATTACCTTTGAGGTGTAATATGTTTGTCATGTCAACGAACATTATAATAATGGCTTGGTGATCAATTATGTGTGCGAGTCATCATTTAGCTGTTTTGGCTGCATTTCCCTGCTTGATCAAGGGTGTCATCATTTCCCAGTTTCTCCAAAATGTTGAGTATGCATGGGTCAAAGTTGTCATAATTATATACGTATGTTCCCCCATCAAGTTTGCTTTTAGAAATGCTGTCCTTCGTGTTGGAAGCAGTGTACGCACATTTTGAACCTCTTTTTGTATGTACACAAGTGTTATAAATGATTCCCCAGGTTACTAAGTAGCTTAATTCTAGCAGTGTGAAAAACGGGTATGCTCCTGTGCCATTACAAACATTACAAAACTACAAGACTGTCAAAATACGGAAAAAAGGAGTATTTATTATACCACAATGGGCACACAAAGAGTGGTAATGCAGGAAGAATTTTGCAAACACCATACAAGATAAGAATCTTACTGCCATTCTGGGTTTCACACACTTCCAAGGAGTTAATAAACAAAAGTTTTGCAAAATGACCCGGGATATAAAAGCTATTGGAAGGAAAAAAAATCAAATGGTTAAATTAATATTTTTCTCATGCTATTATGCTCTTATCAGCATGCTCCTGTTTATATAACTAAATCATTTTAAAAACTTTAAATGGCCCTGTATCGTCATTTTTAGAAGTACAAAATTGCTTTGCTTGAGGAAATCAGTAGTTCAGAGATCTAAGATGGTGAGAGACTTAGTGCTAAAAGACCTCCAGGCTTCTTAGTGGTTAACCAATGCTTGGGCAATAGGTTTCTGGAATGAACTCATTTTTTTCTAAATCTGTAACAGCATTGATTACTATGGAATGGAACTCCAATCGTTCTTACTTTTTAAAATCCCTACTGTGTTTAAAGTATCTGCACAGTGAGGTTTACCAAAAATCCAGTGACACAACTCATTTTTTGAAGGATAAGAAATGATACTGTATTATACTGTATACACAATTTAAGTCTTGCTATCTAGTATTGGAATATGTAGGTTTAGAAAATAACTATATAAATGATATCATTATTGTATATTATTTTGGATTTCTCTGGTTCTCCCTTTGTTTTCATGTGTTTTTTTCCAAGCATACTAGTTTTTTTCCTGCAACTTGGGGTGTGTATGCAAGACTAGTTGATGAGCTTACTGTACTTTGCTCCTGTACAAGGGATTGGAGGTGTGTGTGTGACTTACATGGGACTAGCACCCCCATATCTTCTACCAGCCAAAAAGACAAACAGTTATAGGAAGGGTTTTGTTGAGCACTCATTCTCTCCTACCTCCTAACTCCATATTCAATAAGCCTATGATCTTGAGTAGCTTGAACCCCATCATGGACACACTTTCAGTTCTGAGAGTGTTCTACTTTTGCCCCAAAGAAACTAGGCCAGAACTCCTTCCCAAAGTTCCAAGTACCTCTAAGGCTCTGAACTTTTTTAAGCCTTGAAAGGCCAAATCCATTGCAGTACCCACATTGGTGGTCCTTACCGGAGTCATTTTGGCACATGGCCAGTAAACCCTTCCAGTCACTGGGTTGCCTTTGTCTTTGTGTCCTGGATATGCATAAAAGACTATAATTCCAGTCCCCGTTTTCTTTTTCTCTTGTGCCTTGTTGCCCTTTCCAACACGTACAGCACACAAAACAAGGCTTATAATATTAGCATGCATTTTCTTCATATTTTTTCACTGTTTTCTCTTTGCTCCCTGCCTTGTTGAACCCTTTGTGATCTGTCATTCTGCCATCATTGGGTAATTTACTACAACAGGTAGATAATATTTATGGAGGTAAAATTAGTTACATTGATGGAAAGTGGTAGTTTTAATTGCCATAGTAAGACACCTTGCTTACTTATTTAGATGCTGGAGACAAGAAGTCACATCTCAGCTCATCCAAATCATTCTTATGCTGTTTTATGTAAATCATTTGAAACAAAAAACAAGTATTTGGTTACTTCATGGTGTGATATTGACAGCTGGTAAAACAGGTAAATTATTCGGTTTCTTTTTAATGTGTCAGTGTATTGTTGACATCTGGATGTTGCTAGTAATGGGATTGAGTTCCTTGCAGCTTTACCACTCCTAGACTGTTTGTCTGTCTGCTGTCCATTAAAGTCATTCAGGCTCACTTACATCCAAAGCATTCCTTCACAAATTATCAACAAAATATAGTATAAAGGATGGAAACATTAAACCTTTTACAAAATGTGCAGTTACATCTACAGTATATTCCTGTGAAAGGCAGACACTTTTGAATACAATACAATACAATACAATACAGTTTATTTTTGTATAGCCCAAAATCACACAGGAAGTGCCACAATGGGCTTTAACAGGCCCTGCCTCTTGACAACCCCCCAGCCTTGACTCTCTAAGAAGACAAGGAAAAACTCCCAAAAAAACCTTGTAGGGAAAAATGGAAGAAACCTCGGGAAAGGCAGTTCAAAGAGAGACCCCTTTCCAGGTAGGTTGGGCGTGCAGTGGGTGTCAAAAGAAGGGGTTCAATACAATACAATACACAGAACAGAACAAATCCTTAATAAAGCATAATAATAAAAATTTTAGAAGTACAGAGCAGAATTTAACAGTAGATGATATCATATAATAAGATTTTGATATTTTTAGAGTGCTGGAGACCTCATCCGTCAAGCTGCCTCCCCATTTGGCCATTCCACGGCTGAAACGTTGCTCGGCCAGCCAATCCGATGAAAGGGCCCCTCTTTCCCATGATTCCTGTGATCCTCCACCAGGGATGACTTTACCATAGGAAGGCAAACAACTTGGCAGGTGGGCCGTGGCACCAATTGCCACATTTGAGTACCGAGAACAGAAACAGAATAGGTGAGGGTTAGTATTCAATTATACTTATCATGTTACTTACTGAATCTCCCTTTCATATTGTGATCTCAGTGGGAACCATTTTGATGCAGGGGATGACCAGAGCTGCTGTTTATGAATCAATCAATTGTAACACTTAGTACTACGCTGGAATGTTCTGGTCACACATGTGCACACACACCCAAGGGTAAACCTAGAAATGCAGGGCAAGCATCACCTCGAAAATGGCTTGCAGCCTGGCACAAGGATGATTTTGTCTACTACAAAAAGCCAAATTTTTCAAAGTAGTGAAATTATAATGAGCATATGATTGAAAATTGGGGAACAAATAGTTTAAGAACACAAACTTTTGAGGGTGGTTACTTTATTATTTTAGTAATAACAGCTTATTACTTATCTTCACAATATATGATGTGGCTGTTCCTCAACGGGCAGAAAGGCAACTGGAAAGGTGCTATAAAAGATAACACTCATTGGATTAAAATTTAAGGAACATCTGACTATAGCCTCAGAAATACCTTTACATACTTTTAGTTAATTGCATAGACAGGAGATGCAGCAAGATGGTGCAATTTGCTTGTTCTGGGACATCTCCTTTTGCAAGGATTTTTTCCCATCATTTTGACTGCAAAACCTTGGTTGTTTTTGTTAATAAGGCAACTAAATGATTCCTTCACTGAATAATATGACATTGCAATTTTTTTCTTATTTTTCCTAACGTCTGATATGTTAGTCAGTATTTTGTTATAGCTCTTTCTAACAGCAACAGAACTGACAAAAGATCTCCTTCCATGATGCACTTTTGGTCAAGCCTAGGATTAGGCCAGTTGTCAGGGACTGTTTCTGCTGTGCGCCCAGTGCTTGCTGGGTTATGTTCCAACTCCCCCGCATCTTACTTACCTACTTTCAGGAGTAAGTGAGCTTAAAAAGTGGCATAATATGGCTTTTCTGTCAATGCTAGCCATTCAAATAATTGCTTTATGACAGTGAAAGTGAGATTATAGCTAGTGAATTATGCTAGCAGGGTGAAACCCAATCAGACAATAAAACTATGCCCATTCCATTACAGCATAAATGAAATTAACCTTCAATCTCCTTAATAATACTGTTTGAGGTTAATATGCATTAACATCCATTGAAGTTTAAAAGCTTTTAAAAGTTGAATTCATTGTGTAGAAGCCGAGCTTCACAAAGCATAATTAGATAACTATGTGAAAAGACTATATATGCAGTGTGCGCTAAAAGGATCAGAATAAGTAGGTTGTGAAAAAATTATAAAATATGCAGATGTTTCAGTTTAAATACATTGTATTCCAAGTCATTTAGATAATTTTTTCCTTTGTTTTTATTTTTGACTTATATAAGTGGCATAGATAGTTTTTCAGACAGCAATGTTTAAAGCACCTTTTTGTTCTTTTTAAAAGAGTTGAAGATGCACTTTTTGCTGAGTCAAAGGGCAAACTGAAATATTAGAAACACTTTTCATGGCATCTGTTTATAACTGTTATCTGATATGTAATTTGTACAGGAAAAGACACGAGCCACAATGAGGGAAAATATTATTTTGTACCCCCTCAATTTACTCTCCTGTAAAGGTAACTACATCTCATCTCTGTTCTACTTGTCTTCTCCACCATTACTGAGAATATTTACTTATGTACCATTTTATTTTTATGAGATATTTTAATTTGCTGTATATACTCCATTGGTCTACTTTGTTTGCTAATAAACATTTGCATCACTGCTTTTTATCTTACACCACAAAAAAAAATGCTGTGTTAGTTCCACTGCTGAGATATCTTCATTAATGCTTAAAATGAATACATTTACTGATTCAAATTAATACACTAAACCAGTAGTGAAAAAGTGTGTATTTTTGGATGAAAATGAAA
The DNA here is from genome assembly GCA_026402145.1 of Polypterus bichir lapradei. Lineage (NCBI taxonomy): Eukaryota > Metazoa > Chordata > Cladistia > Polypteriformes > Polypteridae > Polypterus > Polypterus bichir. The sequence continues at coordinate 65,127,166 of JANRMT010062790.1, read as the reverse complement.
AATACCAATCTCCGACATCCTTAGATCTCGTTCTTCTGAGTTTCTAAGTTTCCTGTGTTTTCCTGTCTGGCACACTTTGAGCTTCAATGTAAATGAAATAAGTGGAATAAGAAATTCAAATGATATTTTTAAGCTAACACATCTGTTCACTTATGGTTTCAAATAAATTGAGTATATCCTACAGATTCAAATGGTAAAAAATGTTAATTTCTGCTGGGTATTAATGGGTATGAACTCTAATCAACCTTTTTGGCTTGATAGACCCAACCTACTTACACACTCCATTAAAAGGCAATTCTTTATTTTTAAAATGCAATTAAATCAAGTAATGCCATCATATTAATAGTTAGATAGGAATATCCTGCACTAAATCAATTTAAATATATCAAGATAATCTAAGTATTTTTACTTAATAAGTATAATAAACTTGAAGAGTAAGCACTGTACAAATTATGTACAATATAATTTAGATCTTCAAAGGGATATGCTTTTATCATTAAATTAACATTAAATAGCCTGATTAGCAGCACATATACTCTCTTAAAATATGCAGAAATTTAAGAAGGCAAAGATGACCAAATAACAGAAGATTTTTTTCAGTTCAAAGCAATTACTGTGGTTTAAAGATTTTAAGATGAAACAGAATAAAAATATATATATATATATATATATATATATATATATATATATACAGTATATTTGTCTCACTGACAGTGTTTCTAGTATGCACAATATCTACAATATAAATGATTTAAAAATCCTATGCTAATTGGTTAATACTTTATTTCAATGTTTACCTAGATTACTGAAAATATGCATTTGATTAATAAAAAGACACTCTAACTTTTGACACATTTTCAATGTTTTCATTCAAAGAGCAAACTAATAACAGTGCATTGAAAAGTCAAGAATATGGGCGTCAGTAGCAGTCACACTATGGCTCACATTAAAGTTCTTTTCATAACTTTTGAAGCATGTTATTCACAGATAAACTTAATTCTGAATTAGGCTTGGCAGAATCGGAAGAAAAAGACGTGGAAACTTAGTGTCAGTCTATAAGTCTGACTGCAGTTCAGCTTCATCATGGTTCCAGTTTTTTGTGTCTTTTTATATCTTGATCTTACTAATGTTTCATATGAGAAATATACTTTAAGTATATTTATCATCACTATGTAAGTGATAAAATCAAAAGCAAATTCTTTATACCTATAAAGTTATCTGTTACCAAAAATATTGTCCCACTTCATTCTGGAAATGTAACTTGTTCACATCATTCAGTTAACTTTTATCCATTTATTATATATTAAGATGTACATTTATTATACTTCATTGTATGGAGCCATACATCTCTCAACTTCCTTTTCATTTTCCTTTGCTATTCTGTAACTTGAACTAATTATTTGATCAATGTCCCTAAAAAAAAAAAAAAAAAAAAAAAAAACAGAACTCCAACCATCTAGATTTATCCTGCATTATTCTTTATTAGTTCACATATGTGACTTGCTTTTGCACAAATATCTAGCTGGGAATTTTTAATTATCGCTCTTGTTCATAGGTATATCATCAATATTCTATACATTTCTCTGTTCCTATATGCACTATCATAACTGTGTTATCCATTCCACAAGAAAGAAGTTACAAAATATGAACATGGTACAACAGTCAAATGCATTTATGGACTTAGTTAATGTATTTGAATGTATGCTGCATTTTATACTTTAAATTGTTTCATCCAAGAGATAAAATCTCTGTTGAACTCTCAATGTAAAATTGTCAGCTGCTTCAGACCAGAATGGAGAGCTGGTCTGGAGTTTTGCTGATAAATTGTAGTTTCAGAGAAATATTGAATTATTAAGTAATGCAATTTTTTATTTAAAAAATATAACAAAAAGCTATTCTGATGGCGCCAAGGGAGGCAGCCACAGCAATTTGGTGCTCAGTCTTTGTCTGTCTTTTTGTGTTAAATTTGTTATCAACATGCAAAGTCATACAACTTATACATGGGAAGAACTTCTGAATATCATTTGCAGTGTGCCACCTAATGTGACTTCCGATATTGTAACTACATCTGTGGATCTTACAACTTTTTCGATCACAAGCACTCATGCTCTAAACAGGTAGCCCAACAGGGAGGATCAGAAGCAGGGACTACAACCACAGCCTAGAATATATCTATCTAACGTGCGCTTGTGTACTAAAACAGACTTTGCTTTTTTTATCTGCTCTGTCCTTTACTGAAATCTGGCTGAATGACACTATTGGACTTATCCGATTTCATGCTGTACAGAGCTGACCGCTATACCAAACTCTGCATCATATCAAAGGGCAAAGGAGTGTGTTTCTACATTAATCAAGGCTGGTGTAACGGTATGACATTCTTTTTATATCATGCTCTCCTGACCCAGAATTGCTTATTATAAACTGTAAGCCATTTTATTTACCACTTATGTTTTCCTCAGTAATTCTAGCCATTGTTTACATTTGACCTCACGCTAATGCTCACGAAGTGCATTGGCGACTCACTGATGTAATCACTGAAATTGAAAAAGATAACCAGGTGATTTAACCATGTCAATTTTAACCAGGTTCTTCCTAAATATCAACAGCAAGTAAAATGCCCTATCACAGATGGAAATATTCTAGATCTCTGCTCTGCAGCTATTAAGGGTGCTTATCATACCATCTCTCATGCTCCCTTTGGTAATTCTGACCATTCTTCAATTCACCTTATTCCTGCTTATCAACAAAAGTTGAATACTTTAAATTCAGTTAAAAGAACAGTTAGAAAGTGGACCAGCAAGGTAACATAGGAGCTTCAAAACTGCCACCATACACTGATGCTGTAACTTCATATATTAGTTTTTTGTGAAGATGTTTGCATTCCAACAAAAACAAATGTGACATCAAGCAATGGTAAGCCTTTGTTCCCCTCAGAACTCAGATGACTGCACCAGGACAAAGAGTGTGCTTTTAGATCTGGCAATCTTGAGGAATATAGGAAGGTCAAGTATATCTTGGAAAAAGGGATCAAAAGTGCAAAAGGAAAGTACTCAGATAAGCAGCAGGAACAATTGTCTGCAAATGACAGTGCATTAGTCTGGAAAGGCCTTAAGTAGGTCACTAACTACAAGAAACAAACATCAAACAGTTCAGCTGATGCCAGTCTGGCACATCAGTTAAATCAGTTTTACGGTAGCTTTGAAAACAATGGGACATAAATCTACCTGATGGTTTCACTGTTGCTACTCCTCCTTTTCTTAGCTTTCCACCTCCTGTCATCACTGCAAAATGTCTGCAGCTTATTCAAAAAGCTGCAAGCCTGGACCTTATTTCCCCTTACACACTCAGACACTGTGCAGATCAGTTGTCTAAAGTATTTGTAGAAATTTTCAACCAATCTCTGGATCTGTGCACTGTTCCTGCCTGCTTCAAGACCCCCACCATCATTCCAATGGTAAAGAAAAATCAAAGGTCACAAGTCTAAATAAATACTGACCAGTAGCTTTAACCTCTGTGGTAATGAAGACCTTTGAATGTGTTATTCTGAATTCCCTCAAAAATGCTACTAAAGACTTCCTGGACCCATTTCAGTTTGCATACCGAGCCAACCGGTCTGTGGATGATGAAGTGAACTTAGTTCTGAGCTTTATTTACCAACACTTTGATAAGCCAGGGGCATACAGTTTTCACATTATACAAATGACTGTACCTCTGGTGATTCATTTGTCAAACTTCTTAAATTTGACAGATGACATAACATTAATAGGCCTCATTTCAAACAAAGATGAGTCCATATACAGACAAGAGGAGGACCATCAGACATTGTGGTGTAGCCATAATAATTTGGACCTATACATTCAAAAAACTCAGAAGATGATCATAGATTTTAGGAAACAGTCACCTGTTCACCTATCACTTGCTATAATAGATAGATAGATAGATAGATAGATACTTTATTAATCCCAAGGGGAAATTCACATAATCCAGCAGCAGTATACTGATACAAAAAACAATATTAAATTTAATAGTAATAAAAATGAAAAAAATAAAAATAAAAAAGCAGACAATAACTTTAAGTAATGTTAGCATTTACTTCCCCGGATGAAATTGAAGAGTCTCATAGTGTGGGGGAGGAACGATCTGCTCAGTCTGTCAGTGGAGCAAGACAGTGACAAAAGTCTGTCACTGAAGCTACTCCTCTGCCTGGAGATGACACTGTTCAGTGGATGCAGTGGATTCTTCATGATTGACAGGAGTTTGCTTAATGCCCGTCGCTCTGCCACAGATGTTAAACTGTCCAACTTTACTCCTACAATAGAGCCTGCCTTCTTAACAAGTTTGTCCAGGCGTGAGGCGTCTTTCATCTTTATGCTGCCTCCCCAGCACACCACCGCGTAGAAGAGGGCACTCGCCACAACCGTCTGGTAGAACATCTGCAGCATCTTATTGCAGATGTTGAAGGATGCCAACCTTCTCAGAAAATATAGTCGGCTCTGACCTTTCTTACATAGAGCATCAGTATTGGCAGTCCAGTCCAATTTGTCATCCAGCTGCACTCCCAGATATTTATAGGTCTGCACCCTCTGCACACACACACACACACAGTCACCTCTGATGATCACTGATGATTATTAGATGCTCACATGGGCTGCTGTAATTGTGAGTGGGGATGTCTCACCTATGCTGGTATCAGCAGAAGGATGGTTGGAGGATGCAGTACTCCGAGGTGAGAGTGGGTTAGGGTGATCAAACCTATTAAAGAAGTTGTTCATTTGGTTTGCTCTCACCACGTCTATCTCGATGGCGGCACCCCGCTTCAAGCTGCAGCCAGTGATAATCTTCATCCCATCCCACACTTCCTTCATGCTGTTGTTCTGGAACTTCTGCTCCAGCTTTCTCCTGTACTGCTCTTTTGCCGCCCTGAGCTGGACTCGGAGTTCCTTCTGCACGTGCTTGAGCTCATGCCGATCACCGCCTTTAAAAGCCCTTTTCTTCTGGTTCAAAAGGCCTTTGATGTCACTTGTAATCCATGGCTTATTGTTAGCATAGCAGCGTACTGTTCTTACTGGAACTACAATGTCCATACAGAAGTTGATGTAATCAGTTGTGCATTCAACAGCCTCTTCAATGTTCTCACTATGTGACCCCAGGAATATATCCCAGTCTGTAGTTCCAAAGCAGTCTCTCAGAGCCTGCTCTGCCTCAGGGGACCACTTCCTGAATGAGCGTGTGGTTGTAGGTAGTTCCCTCACTCTTGGTTTGTAGTGAGGCTGAAGCAGAACCAGGTTATGATCTGCTTTCCCAAGCGCAGGCAGCGGGGTGGCGCTGTATGCGTCTTTAACGTTTGCATACAGTAGGTTGATAGTCCTATTTCCCCGGGTGTTACAATCCACATACTGGGAGAAGGCAGGTAATGTTTTGTCCAGCGTCACATGGTTAAGGTCTCCAGAGATTAGCACAAGTGCCTCAGGGCACTTATAAATGGCTCAGCTGTTGGGATGATTGATTCATTTAAGTTTCTGGGCACTGTGTTGTCACAAAACTTTAAGTGGGACAATAATATCACATGCATTATTGAGAAAGCCCATCAGAGGATGTTCTTTTTGCCTCAGCTGAAGAAATTCAATCTCCTCAAAAAATTCTTGTCCAGTTCTACACAGTCTTCATCAAGTCCATTCTGACCTCATCTAAAAATGTCTGGTTTGAGGCTGCCTGTCCAGTCTAAGGCCAATCTGCAGCACATCATCAAAGCCTGTGAAAGGATTATAGGCTGTAACTTATTGCACACTGAAGTCCAATATGAGTCCATGGCAAGGAAGTGTACAGCAAAAATCATTGCTGATCCGACTCACCCAGGGCATCACCTGTTCCAAAAACTTCCCTTCAGTAAAAGTCTTTATGCAGTGAAAGCTAAAACAACACATAAACTACACATTATTTTTTTCCCGACATGTAGTTATTCTTATTAATCTGAGTTTCTGCTCAGTATCTATGTATACCTTCACACTAGACTTCCTGGACATTGTAATCCCACTGTCTCTTTATTTTTTTTCATTGCCCTTGTATACTGTATCATATTTTATCATTTTATATTTTATCTTCTTGTGTTTAACTCTTGAATTCTGTGTTTTCCTTGTATTCTGCACCAAAACCCCAACAACCACCCCAAGTATTTAGTGAAGTAAATCCAATCCCCTCTTTCTCAGCTATGCTAACAATACCACATCACTGAGTTACTCACTAAATGCCAACATATCGACAATAAAGTGAAATTACCACAAAAAAAAAGTCACTGCGTTAAACCCCCAGAAAGCAGCACAATGGGGAATAGGTGTAGCATTGTGTCCTGTTACATGGAACAGGCAAGGCCAGAAAACAAGTATTCCTGGCCTAATCAATATATAATGGACTCATGGAGACCTGGTCACCTAGTGTTGCCAGACTTCTCAGGTCCACCATAAATAGTTTTGGGGTTTGCATCAGTAGTAACCCTGATGGGATTTAAAGGTTGTTCACTGCCAGTGACTAACTGAGCTTTTAGTATGAAGGTGAAAGGGTAAAAGTTCAACTTTTAGAGAGATAATACGGCTAAAGGTGGAGAAAAGTAGGAGAGAGTTTCGCAGATGAGTTTTGGTGTTTGTTTTTTAAATATTTTTTTTTAGTATTTAAATTCATAATGGAAAGAAGCTGAAAAAGTATTTGGTTCAGCCAGCTGTTTATCCCTCTGTTATTTTGCATTCCACCCAATATCTGACCCTCCCTTATATGGTTTTATATTAGTAAACCACTATCATTTATAAAGAGTTCATTTGTGGCACTTTTGGTTCCAGGTTAGGCTGACACACCTGTCACTGTTCATATATATTTTTCTAATTGAATTCAGTGTACATACTATTTGCATTTATTTAGATTTTCCTGAATTCATTACTGCTCTGTTTTATTGTCACCTATAGGAGGTCTGGCCTACAAGGCTGTACATATTTATTTTTATGAGGTGCCCTCTTAGGGTGAAATGTAGTTGCAGTTTGACCTGGTTTTCAATGAAGCATCTGCCTAATATGTTCCAATAACTTCCAAAGATCTTCCACTCAAGTAAGACATACCATAACTGACCTTGTAGATGTATTGAGGACTTAGGGCAGCTCTGAATAGAATGCATTAGTGATGACCCATTTTATACCATGAAATATTGCTAATTTAATGAAATCTGTATTTGTTTTTTTTTTTTTTTTTTTGCTTAGGCTGATTTTTCTCAGTTTATAAAAGCCAAGGTTAAGCAGTTAAAGTCACGGGGCCTTCTCTATTAAGTGCCATTAGTAGTGTTTCATTTTAGCAATGACAATGGCTCCCCATAGAATGTGTCTGTCTGCTCAGAAATTACAGCTGCCTTTATTCTCATTGATTGCAATCTGCCACTGGACTGCTTGTCCCCCTCTGGATTGGTTTCTTTCTTCTTTAGCTCATTATGGCTGTGCTGATAAGGTTCAATTCTCGGCCTTATCTTTCTAGACATAATATATTTATATATGGATTTTATTTATCCACATTTTACTTCTGAAAGGTACGTTTTATGTAAGAGAGCATTCACAAAATGCAGTATATTTAGTAATGCTGACAATAATGCTGTCTATATTTAGTCTTCTCTAAATCAATAAAATAGTACTTACATTTAAAGTATTTGTTAATTTGGGTAATGCACATATTTGTGCAAATCAGGGGCACATTTATCACATGTTTCTGCATTACATTTTATAATGTATACCAGATATGATTTTATTTCAGAGAAATTCTAAACTGTAGACATTTTTCATCACTATGCTCTGTTGTAGCATTTGTGTATCTTTATTTCTTATGTCTATGACCTTTTGAGGAACCCCTTAGGAAATACACACTCTAGGATGAAAAAACTGATCTGTCAAAGTGATTCATACCTTTAGGAAAGCAGCTTTGACTGAAAGATTGGCAGTACTTTCTGTAAAGTAGCAAGCCATATACACTGCAGTTCATTTACCTCCCAGGGGAGATCCACGTTCCTGCACAGCTGCTTTTGCAAATGTTCACAGTAAAGCCTTGCTCTGTCGAAAGGTTTCCTTCTACTAGCCATACAGGTGAGTAAAGCAGATGTTTTCATTCTCCTACAGTTAATTGTGTCTTTAAGCTATCAAGTCAGGCTTTACATTTATTTTTGTGATTGTGGTGTCGTGTTAAAGGACTGCAAAAAATAAAACTGCCCTTGGATACTTTTCATTGTTTTATTATTCTCAGTTTTAAGTCAAGAAGTATAAACATTGGAATCATTTATATGAATGTTGTTCATAAACTCTGTACAGATCTCTTCATGGTTCTGGGATCACGGCTGGAAGATGAAACATTAATCCCTCAAACATTCTGCACAGTGAATGAGAACCTGTGCATTAATATGAAACTGCAGCTATACGTGCTTTTCTTGTGCCCATTGGAGATGAATGGACATTTAAATACTACCCTAAATCCAAACAAATGCTATCTTAAATCCAAATATATTGTTTTTTTAACCTTTTTTTAACCCCCTTGCATGACAGACAATTCAACAACTTGGAAAGTTTTGCATTAAAACCAATGGCAACAACAAAAACAGCAATTATTTATAGTATATAGCACATTTACAAAATGAAATAAAAAGTTAATATAAAACAATCAGGATTTGGCAATAATATTATGCAGCATTTCACAAAGAAAAGGGTAAGGTAGAATGACCAGGTGCACATAAAAAAAAAAAAAAAAAACACCAGTTAGGCTGGAGAAAAAAACAAAATCTCCACGGGTTCCAAGACCAAAAGACCACTCAGCCCACACTAGGCATTCCATGTAACATAAATGTTCTAAATCAGTCCTTCTGGTTTTCTGACTTCACATGAAAGAAACTGAAGATGACGGTGGTCATACAGTATGGATGTCTGGGACAGCCGCTATTCAATCCATAAACACAGGGGATAACATGATACCTTGATCAGGTGGTGGTGGTGGTGCAGATCATCACCACAGAAGAACCAGAGCATAATAGAGATTAGTAGGGAATTGCAGAACCCAGAGGAAATGATAATTCAATGCCCACATAGACTAACAGGGATACAACAAAAATGTAGATACGAAAAAGCCATTTTAAAAGAAGTTTTTATAATTGTTCTAAAGTATTAGCTTAGCGAATTTCTATTGATAAAGTATTCCAAATTCTAGGTGCATAGCAGCAAAAAGCCACCTCATTACTTTTTTTTTTCAGGTTGGCTCTTGGAATTATAAGCAGACCTTTCTTTGAAGATCTGAAGTTTCGACTTGGAGTGTAAGGAGACAAACATTCCAAAGTATAGGACGGGGTGAAATTATTTAAGGGCTTTGTAAACCATTAGTAGTATTTTAAAGTCAATTCTAAATGACACAAGTATCCAATGTAACAATACTAAAACTGGTGAGATGTGCTCAGATTTTCTCTTTTACTGGTTAAGTTTCTTGCTGCTGCATTCTACACTAACTGTAACCGATTGATGTCTGTCTTAGATAGACCTGTAATGAATGCATTACAGTAATCTAGTCAACTGAAAACAAAAGTGTGAGTTAATTTTTCAGCATCTTGTAAAGTTTTATAATAGGTCCAACTTTAGCTATATTCCTTAAGTGAAAAAATGCAGTCCTAGTAATCTGGTTAGTATGTGATTTAAAATTTAGGTCAGAGTCAATAGTTACCTGTAAATTCTTTACCTCTGACTTGACTTTTAAACCTAAGGGAGCGTTTATTTTTTAATACCCTCACTATATACATTTTTGCCAATCACTAAGACTTCTGTTTTCTCCTTATTTAGTTTGAGAAAGTTACTGTTTATCCATTCTGAAATACAAGTAAGACAGGATCAGAGAGCCAAGAATGTCAGGATAATCAGGTGCTATCGATTCAATTCAGCAGTGTGTCATTTCTTTCAAATAAAATCCAATTTAAAAGGGGTAAGCCCAGAATCAAGCAATGAACAACCTGGTCAGAGAACTATTTAAAGGCTTGCATACAGGTGGCTATGTCAAGAATTAAACTGCTAACTATTAACAGGGTCATAAATAATGATAGAAACTACTGTGGCCATCCGTCTGGAATCCCAATCCACACCATCCTAACATGGTCACTTCCATTCCAGGTAGCAGGTACTGGGCTAGGGTTACCCAGGGCACCTGCCTACTTTGGAGCAGATACGCATGCATTTAAATGACAGGTCTCCTAACAGCATGGTGAACTCCTGATATGGTTCCTTATCCCCTACTGCCCCAGATTTACATTATGGTCTCTGGAATAACATTGTCAAGGGATTCCATCACAGTACTGATACATAGCACTCCCTGCTGATGGTGTCTGTTTATCGTCAGTGTACTTGCCACCATTTTCTAGCCCAACCTCTATCCTGCACTGTGGTATCATAACTGTAATTTCAGTCTCTGTATTGATGTACTATACATCAATGTCTAAATAAAAGTAAGATCTGTTAAGACAGAAGTGTCTTCAATAGAGTCCAGACATGAACTGACTGAGGTTTGAGAAGATGGCGGTTTTAACTGAAAAGACCATGTAAGTAATGTAGGGGAACCGGACATGACCTCCTTCTGACGTTGTTATAGGCACCGACGTCTTCAACAATGAGTCAGATAGGTTTTTCTGTGGCTGGTCTGCAAAGATAAGAGGAGAAGGATTAGTGCACCCAGCCACCCCCTGGCCTGGCATGAAATAATCCTGACTTGGTTCATACAACATCCTCCTATTCACACGTGCGTGACTATATATATATATATATATATATATATATATATATATATATATATATATAAATGTATGTACTGTATGTTAAACAGTCTGAAACACAAGTGGCAGTGATGTATTATCAATTATTTAACAGATCTCAATATTTATCATGTTCCTTTAAGGTATGTGATTAAAATGTAATCAGACTGATCTGGTGTGTGAAGTGTCGTGGCTGATCCATGTATGTTAAATGAGATCCACAACATTAAAACTGCTGAGAAGTTGTAGTGAATAACATTGATTATCATGTTACAATGGCATCTGTCAATGGGGTGATAATCTATTATGCAGCAAGTGAACAGTCATTTCTTGAAGGTGATATGTTGGACTTAGAAGCAAGAGAAAAGTGTAAGGATCTGAGCAACTTTGACAAAGGCCAAAATGTGATGGCTAGATGGCTGGGTGAGAGCATCATCTTAATGGCAGCTCTTGTGGTTTCTTTTTGCCATGGAGGAAGTATAACTGGAGAACCGCTGACAGTGCCTCTAGGGCTCACTGATGTGTGTGTAGGGACAGAAGGCTAGCCCTTTTGTCCCATTCCACGGAAGAGCTAATGTAACACCAAATGCTAAAAAACATAATGCTGGCCATATAACAGAAAGGTGTCAGATGCACAGTGTATTGCGGCTTGCTGCATATGGGGCTGCATAGCTGCAGACCAGTCAGAATGCCCATGCTGACCCCTGTCCACTGCAAAAAATGTCTTAACTGGACCATGGTCCAATGGAATAAGGCCAGGCCTGATAAATCATGTTTATTTTGTTATGTATAAACTTTATGCATACACTTTACACTATATGGAAATCACCTGCTGGCACCCAAACTCTTTACCTGTGTTGTGTCTGTTTACAGTATACATATGTTTAGAACTGGTTAGATAAAAATAATTTTCTTTAGAGAAGGTGTGTGAGTTTTTTTAATGTACTGGTAATCTATCCAGGGTGTGTTCATACTTTAGGCTAATATCTGCCAGAATTCTCTAAAGTGGCTTGTTAGATGATAAACTGGTTGTGCAAAACTTTTAGTTTGTTAGCGTTCACTTTGACATTACAGTACATTGGAAAATACCCTCAGATGAAAATATCCTCAACACAGCAACAGCAGCTGTTCCAGCTCTCTGAGCAAAGTGCTGCTCTCCTTTGCTTAGGGGTTCATGATTGTTTTTTTTACTTCTTAGTGTGTTCTGACCTTTTGACTTTTTTCCTTAGATTTTTCAGTTTCACGTAGTGCTTTTATTCTTGTTTTCACCAATGTTTAATTGTGGGTTATGACCTATAGTTTGTTTTTTGACTTGTGCTTTTGAAGTTTCCCTTTTGTGAATTTGACCATTGTTTCCCCTACTAGTTTGACCTCTTTTATCTTTTACTGATTTGGCTTTTGGATTCCATAAACATTTATATTATCATGTCTGCTATTTTAGTATTATACTATGATCTTCATAAATGCTGTGGTGTGCCCGGTCAGTGGTGTTTACACAGTGACAGGCTGAACAACACACCAGGAGCTCTCTCTTTTCAGCTTAAGAGCTGAACCAGGGATGTGCACACTTGGGTGCAGGAAGCTGGTTTATGCCTGAGACAGACACTTCAAATAATCAATTATTTAATATATTGTAAGGTCAAGAATTACATTTTTATGTCAGGAGAAGTGCTGTTAAGGAAAGAATTCTAAAGCTTCAAAAAATGTTGAAGAACACAGGAGAAAATGTAAGAGAACATGCACTAAGAAAATGTAAAGCTTTTTGCGGACTATACCTTTAGTGCAAGGTGATAGGAGAAAAGCCGGAGACTAGATATTCTAATAACTAAACATAAAATATATAGTAATTAGCCAGAAAAAATAAATGAACCTGAAGTCCTGAAAATATTTTATTTTTCCTGATAAATGAGCTTCAGCATTTTCCTTATCAATTATTATTAGATCTGGGAGGATTTGCTGGCTTAGAATTTATTTAGAAATGCAACTGTATTTTATTGTTGCGTCAAGCCAGCTTAAGCTCTGGTAATATCAACAATCCAGGCAACACTAGGAAAAGATATTAATTTATAATTTTTCTACTAAGTCACGCTACAGTGACGATGTTTGCTTGTGTGTGAGTATAGCTGTTTATGGATTTAAGGGAAGGTGTAAATAGTTACATGAGGTGGCGCTTTAAATGTTGGTTTGAAAGGTGGTGCTGTGAGAGCTCAGGTTGTTGGGGATTGGTAAGGCAGCAATTTGGAGTGCAAACGTCTGAAGCAGTGTGACACCGGCTCTTGGAGAGCTACATGGGTCAACCGAGCCTGTACGTGAGGGAGCATTCTGACACAAGGAAGCAAGCTGCAAGGCGGAAAATAAAAATTACCAAAATCAATTCAGTGTAAGTTAGTAGGATCTGTGAATTAGTGAAAAGAGGCTAATTACTGGAGATTAATTACTGGTCTGTTTTATAGTGTATTTGGCTGTACACATGCATGCAAACATGGGCACAGATTTTGAAGGTTTCTTTCCAGGTCGCTTCATGTAGATTAACCTACATAAAGGCACACTACAGTAGGTGATTAGAAGGAGCTAGGTGAGGTGCCCAGTGGAACTGGAGGAAGAGATCCCATGGGGTGTATAAGAGGGGAGAACCGGTATTAAGTCTGTCTCTCGTGGAAGAGTGCACCGCAGTACTCTGGAATTATCTGAAACAGTGAGGACGAGTTGCAAATACTCTCGATTTAACACCCTGTGCAAGTGAGAGTGGGGATAAGCATGGTGAACTGAACATTGGTTTATTTGATTTATTTATTTATTTATTTTTTTGGTAATAGACTTTAGTTCCCTTAAGCAACCTGGGAATATGAGTAAAGGAAAGGAACTGAAAGTAGTGATTTTAGTTGTTTTGATTTAGAAAATCCTTTTGCCCTTCGAACAGCCTGAAGATGGATGGAGGGGCAAGGACAGGGATTATTGTGTTGTTTTCTGTTTTGGAAATCTTTTATTTTTTCATTTTTATTTAAACATATGTGGACAAAATGAGATACAATTGTAAGTTTGCTTATTTTAAATGTAAAAAGGCTACATATGAAATAGGCAATTTTGCAATAATCCAAAAATTGTATCTTACTTACAATTGTATTGCTTGGTTGTAAATTTTCATATTTCACAGCTATGGAAGACAGCAGTAAATCATGAAACTGTACCTTATTTGTCAGCCTTTGAAAGAAAGTCCTACCCAAACTTGTCTCTCTTTATGCAGTGCTCCTGCCATTACTAATATCACTAATTTAAAAGTAGTCCTGTATTTCATAGCTCACTAAAAAATGTAGTACCAATTTAGGAGACAATTTACTGCAGTGATGTTACTGTCAGTTGCTTCTATGCATGATAAACCTGTAATCCAGCTATCCTTAGGCACTGCACACTTTAATTCACAGGAATCATTCGGTATCTGGGCATTTAGAGACCTTTATATTAAAAATATCTGTGAAACCTTTGAACAACTACAACTCAAATCTTATCTTCCTATAATACAACATTTTTACAAAGGAGGTATCCTCTATCAAAGGTGTCCTCCTAGGGATCCGGTAGACGGTAGGAGTGGGACGCATCATAGACGGAGGTCTGGTTCTGAGTGTCCCAGGAGACACCACAGGAGCAAGTCAAGATGAGAGCCAGAGGATTGGAACAGTTCTCCATCAGTCTGCAAGAATGGTAGGGTGAGCTGGAGAGATGGGAAGAGAAGGACCTACACAGCCTGAAGAGTCTGATTGCTAGTGATAAAGGTTTTATACTACTATGTTGTTAAGAGGATTTATTACTTTTAACTATCTGCACTGAACTGATTTTATTTATTTGAGTATATGTTTATTTATATAAAGAAAAAGCAATAGTGAGTAAAAGCACTGAACACTTTGTTGCACCTTACTCTTGCTGTTTTATGTGTCATCATTGCCTGGCTCATCTCTGTGCATGACTATTGGCAGTCACGGGTTCAAGGAGTCTGGCAGCTGCAGCCAACCTAGACCATCACAATAACTATTAAATGTTTTTTTTTATTATTAACCTGTGCTTAGTAAATGTAATCTTTTGAGTTTAAGGCAGAATCCATTGTATTTGAACAGAAAATACCCTACTCATCAAAGTTTAATTCATAGATTCCCATGTAACACCTACTAGTCAAAATATGCTTCTGTATCCTTGACACTTTTAGTTTATTCAGCATGGCTGGGGTGTACTAATTATCACATCCATTAAAAACATAATACATTTTAAATTATTCAGAATTAAAGACTCATAAATGGGGGAGGGGCTAAATTCTCTTTTGTTATGTTTGATTTTTTGTCTCTTAACTTTCTGATTTTTTTTTCTTCTTTTTTCTCTCGTTTGAATATGAAGTAATTTGTTGTATAAGTTTGACTTGATTGTATGCTATGGTATTATCTTCAAATAAAATTTTAAAAATTAAGTCATTAATAACAAGTATGCTTACGAACATCCACCCATGTACCATTTTGAGTTATCACTAATAAAACAATTTCCAGTATTTCATTTGTTTACAGTGCTGCTACATATGTCAATTCTGCATTTTATTGTAACTCTTCAAAGGGTTTCTTTATTTCTTCACATCCTCTATATACTCTACTGCACTTTGACCACATTTGCAAAATTTTGGCTTAATATCCTCTCAACAGTACATTTATCATACTTATGCTGAACCCCACCTTTACTACATCATAATTTACTACGACTAATTCTACAAAGGAAGGAGATGGCAGATAGCATAAACATTGCACTATCCTCCTAAACCAATGACCCAAGGGGTTGTTACAATATGTATCCATATATCATCTTTGTCAAGTCTGCCTCCAATACAGAAGTTTCTTATAACCAAGTTAAATCCTAGAAAATTTACTTAATTAATTAAGGCATTACTGTAATTCTTTTTTAATTGTTGCAGTTTTTTGAGAGAGTATGTGCAGCACAACACAAAGCAGAATCAGAGGTTTTTGTAACTCCTGCTCTGTTGGTTTTTATTCATAACTAGCAAAATACCCGCGCTTCGCAGCGGAGAAGTAGTGTGTTAAAGAAGTTATGAAAAAGGAAACATTTTAAAAATAATGTAACGTGATTTTCAATGTAATTGTTTTGTCACTGTTATGAGTGTTGCTGTCATCAAGGATTTGATTATCATTATTTCTTTCAATCAGGTTCGTATTTGGAGGATGTGTTGTGTTCAAGTTACATTCTGTGTTTGTCAACGATTGTAAAGATAACAGGTTTCATTCATCGAAGTGTTCACTACCCAAATCGGTACTCATGAATCTAAGATGTTTAACAGGCATTCCCGGTATTAAGTTGTGGATTTGCCTGTGAATATTTAGCAACAGCGTGTCTATGATCTTGTGGATCTGCTTGCGAGTATTTAGGGACAGCGTCTCTATGAACTTGTGGATTTGCCTGGGAGTAATTTAGCGGCAGCGTGTCTATAAACTTGTGGATTTGCCTGTGAGTATTTAGCGACAGCGTGTCTATGAACTTGTGGATTTGCCTGCGAGTATTTAGCGACAGCGTCTCTATGAACTTGTGAATTTGCCTGCGAGTATTTAGCGGCAGCGTGTCTATTAACTTGTGGATTTTTCTGCGAGTATTTGGTGGCAGCGTCACAAAGTTGTTTGCGTCTAGCTGCATCAGAAACTGTACCACGACGTCTGACATGCCTCCTTTTTACTGTTTTCTCACAGCTTGGATTGCTGCTGTCATAATCGGTTTGAGTTTCATGGTTTGTTTCAATTACGTTAGTATTTGCAGGACTTGTGTTGAAGTGACATTCGGCATCTGTCAAGCATTTTAAGCATACAACCGGCTTCATCGATAACTTCGCATCCAGCTTTTGAGAGTTGAAATAAATAATAATAAATAAACATCAAAGTGTCCACTACTCAAATCGTCACCTGTGAATCTAAGATGTTTAAGAGGCATTGGCGGTTCTCCAAAGGTGTAAAATATTTGGCCATTTCGGTACACTTGAAAGTGGCAACCAAACAATTCAGCGGCAGCCATCAACTCACATGCAGAAGCATAGGTGAAGGGCTTAAGCATTTCACTCTTATAGTGCTCCTGTATAGTATAATTATCTCCTGTCCCGTCATCAGTCCACACCTTGAACCTGTCCCAGTCATTCAATATATAAGACACAATGTTGCTCCGGATATCAAGATTGAGCCTGATATGGCCGTACAATATGTAAAACAGAGAATGTAAAAGGCAGGAGGCATCTCCAGGCATGGAAACCACTCGGTATGTGACAGTTCTTTGATCGATGGTGATCACCTCAATAGACATGTTAATGGGGGTACGGTTGGAACAGTAAAAGAAATGGGTACCTGAACAATGTAAACTAAGTCTAAAATACCTACACAATAACTATAAGCGTAATAAATGAACAATAAAACAGCGGAGAAGCCGTGGATTAAATAAAAAGGCTGCAGTTATCAGCAAGGAGACATGAATACCGCGGTGAAGCAAGGAAGGGAATGAAGAGACCGGAGCGACAGACGGCCTTATATGGTCAGGCAGCCAATTACGTGGGAGGCGTGGGGAAGGGGGACACAATATTGGCAGGCAGCCAACTATGTGGGAGGCGTGGGGATGGGGGACGCAACTCCGCCTCACACGGCGACCGAGCTGCAGGCTATGGACGTATATATGTACGTAAGTAGGATTCAGTTATGACCGTTACGTGTAGAATTTCTAAATTAAACCTGCTTAACTTTTGTAAGTAACCTGTAAGGAATAAGCCTGCCAAATTTAAGCCTTCTACCTACACGGGAAGTTGGAGAATTAGTGATCAGTGAGGGTTTTGCCTTTTATTAGTATAGATTTAAGCACTATGAAATGACCACCATGAAATAATAAGAATCAGACATGGCAGCATTCGTGGTTACAACCCAGCAAGTAGAAACACAAGTGATTACTTTAATAGTTTTATGAAAGTTACTGGTGTCTGCCTGACCATTGCTTTTGTTTAAATGAAGCACTGCTGTTAATTAGGGGTATCATTTATGCCTGATATGTTAACATTTCTCCTTGAATATTTTGACTTGAATTAAGCAAAATTCATTATAGAAGAATATAACTTGTGCTGTGCAATATATAAATATCTAACTAACGGTCCACTAGAGTTTGTAAATGGAGAATAGGAGTAGCTTTTTGACTCACATATTTTATGTAGAATGCCCAGTGAGGAGTGGACTTGGAACTTGGAACTTTTTGCCCATTGAGGATTGAACTTAAAACCCCTTCAGATTTTGTTTATTTATTTAGTTTTCTGTTCTCCCAATTGTCTGACCTTATCTTTGTTCTCATCTTTACATACTTAGAAAGATTTGGGAAATGAGGAAAAGTGTTTCCAATGAGAAAAAATAATGAAGAATGTGTGTACTGAACTTGTGTTCTGCGTCGGTATCAGGTTTGAAGAGCAGTTTACTTTGTGTCTATGTTAGTAAATTAATTATCAGCATTGGAGTTATTTGGGTGTTTCTGCATGAATGTTACTTTTTTATTGTTTTTGCCCTCATCATTTATTTAATATTTTCTTATCAATTAATTTAAACTGTTGTATTATGTATCTCCATTTGTGAGTGTGTACCAACAGAGGCAAGACTGAGTGCATTCCTGACAACCCTGAAATAATATACTGTTATCGCATGCAATTTGAAGGGTGCAGGACCCTTGCAAATGCAAAAATCCACAAAAACATTTTGGGCCCATGATTACTGTGTATTCTAAGTGTAGTTTACTAAATAACTTAGAACAAGTTCCAAGAAACGCAAGACAGAATGATCATTGTGCAAACAAATCGTGTGTGAGACTGGCTCTGAGAAAAGATGAATGGAGTCTCCCAGACAAAGTGTGCAGTTTAGCAGTTCTTTAGAGAACTGTAACCTTTTACATTAAACCTAAAATAAATCTGTGTGTATGTTTATGGTAGCAAATGACAAAAAAAATTAATATTACAGACAAAAAAGAAATCCAACTAACTGTAATTAATACATAACACACTTACGAGTGGCAGTCCAGTTTCGTAGATGCAGATAATGGTGGTGTAATTATAAAATTGATTCCCCTGTGAATAGCTTCCTGAAAGTTACTGTTAGTGAAGATTTGTAAAGATTGAGAGCACTCCCCAGACAAAATCACAAGAGCAAGCGGGAACAGGACAAGAACATTAATCCAGAGAAAACTGTAATCATATGATTGTAGTTTTAATCAAATTGTGCTGGCTTCTTATGACTCACTTTCAACTCTAGCATCCTCATTTTGTTTCACCCAGTATCTCTCACAGGAACTGCTGAAGCTGCCCATTGACACAATACTCCCAAGGTTGCTGGGATTTGTAGTTCATTTATGTGGAGTTGTTACAGCGTCATTTGCCGTTTTCCACAATAGGTCGCACAAAACTCATAAAATAATTTCCGTTTAATAATTGATAACAAACCTGTAAATGGGAGAATCCTCCAAATGTAAGCCCGCCTGTAAATAAATAATCATTCAAGGATAGTGACAATCTGAGTGATTTGCGGTGGCTACTGCAGCAAATTTCCAATATTCTGATGTCCACTGCCTTTCTATTTGGCCCAAACAAGTCCCTTCCTCTTATTTTTATCATTCAGTGTTGGTTTCTTTGCAGTAATTTTACTATTATTCCCTGGTTCACTGTTCTGCCACTTAGGAAAAAAAGACACTATATGTTTTTTATTAATAGACCTGTAGATGGAAGAGGCAAAAAGTAATTGTCTAAGGGACATCAGGGATTAAAAGCTTTTATCAAAAAAAAAAA
>JANRMT010062790.1:65079097-65092544 GCA_026402145.1 Polypterus bichir lapradei | reverse complement strand
AGAGAGAGAGAGAGAGATGACAACAACACTCATACAGTATCAATGACAAAACAATTACATTAACAATCATGTTACGTTATTTTTAAAATATTTCCTTTTCTTTTTCATAACTTCTTTAACACACTACTTCTCCGCTGCGAAGCGCGGGTATTCTGCTAGTTATTCATAAAGCTTCCATTGGTGATCTGTTTTTCTGCGTTAACCTCATATTTTTTCATACTTCTTCTCAAACTAAGGGGATGCGAGGGTAAAATGAAAAGGGAAGCGCTGATTTATATATATGGAATATATTGAAATAGTTTTACTGTCAAATAATGCAAACAATACGCAGCACGTGTTTCGCCCTAATTCTGGGCTCATCAGGCGTACACACTCACTGCACCCCCTGTTGGAAATCGAACCTCGGACGTCAGCACTAGAGGCGAAGCCTCTCGTGTTGTGCCACGGCGTGTGGTTCGTTTATTTGACAGTATGTAAATCGGGAGAGATTATATATATATATATATAACTCCTGTAGCCACAATAAATGCCTTTATTGAATAGACAAACCGGGGTTAACAAGTTCTTTTCTACTGCAGCCACAGCCGCAACATCACATAAAAACATCAATGATAACTCATAAACTTGCAATGTTATTTAGGAAAATCGCAACATTTTACTCACCAAAAATTTGGATTATTTGTAAACAAAATCCATCCTCCTCTCTTTCCTCAAAAACAGTTCAATTACTCTGTCGTACGGATTATCCGTGCGCTTCAGTTCCATCAAAACTTCCCTTTCTATCGCATTCGAAGCTAATGCTGAAAGGCGAACCCGCCCTATGGTATTTCTGGCATAAGTTTGAATTCGCTTTAGGGCTGAAAATGTCCGCTCGACAGAAGCAGTGTACACGGGAATGCTCACCGCCAAATATACCAATGTGAACAGCTGCCCCATGCACTCATTCAGATTTTTCTGATGAAGGAAGTCAAGGAGATCAGTGGGAGATTTTCCTAAAAAATCAACCATGGCATACATTACAGTCAGTTCTGTTTTTAGCTGAGACATATCAAAAAGCGCTCCATTGGCTCTTGTGTTAAACTGGAGAAGGCTGCATGCGTGAAATTTTTCTTGTATTCGCGAAACTTCTGGGGCTCAAGGAGCGTGACAAACATCAGGTTTTCGTGGTCTTGAAATCTGGTCTGTGTCTGGCAAATAATATTGTCCAGAATCCTGCCATGGAGTTGGCCGTAGTGCGCGTGACGATCTTTCGCTCGGAGCGTTTGCAGTGCATTCAGTGGCCTCGTAGAGTTCCTCATATCGGCTTCTATCCAATTAATGGGTCTGAATACAGTGACGCTGCCACACGCCTGCTAGAGGGCCCTACTGACACCAACTCAAAATCTGATTGGTTGAAGCAACAGGTTAATCGACATTTATTCTGTGTTAGAGTGCCTACACAACGGATTGTGAAAGCCTCTCTGCCTGGCAACAAATGACGGCTGAAATGTGATTGGTTAAATGCTTTAATACGAAACTCCGCCTCCCACGGCTAGCGAGCTGCAGTCTATTCTCTCTGCCTGGCAACAAATGATGGCTGAAATGTGATTGGTTAAATACTTTAATACGAAACTCCGCCTCCCATGGCTATCGAGCTGCAGTCTATTACAGTACAGTATATGGACGAAAATACATTCCAGTTATGACCATTACTCGTAGAATTTCGAAATGAAACCTGCCTAACTTTTGTAAGTAAGCTGTAAGGAATGAGTCTGCCAAATTTCAGCCTTCTACCTACACAGGAAGTTGGAGAATTAGTAATGAGTGAGTTAGTGAGTCAGTCAGGGCTTTGACTTTTATTAGTATAGATATATACACACATACATATATAATAAGAAGCGGCTGGGTGGCTAGACAGAGCAGTGACACAGAAAAAAGGTTGGAGTACCATCCTGGTAGCCCTATTAGGTAGAATTACTGAAAAGATAGCTGATAATGGTTTGAAAAAAAAAAGGTTTGTTGATCAATGTATCTGTTTGCATGAATTAGAAGAGCTCTGTCCTCTGTGTTTGTCAGATTAGCATCTGACGCTAGCTTCTGGGAATTAGCCATTCTAATGTTCTGAGAACCAGAAGGGATGGAGCTTCTTGGGCAGGCAGCAGGATCAGTCCTCCCTCTTAGGCATTTTCCCATGGCTGCGGGGAAGAAGGAAAAAGACAGCATTAGCGTCAGCACCTTCTGTCAACCCAGGGTGGTATTGCTTACCTCAACAGAGCAAGGAAGGTGATTCCCAGATACACATGAATGATGATATATATGGTATACACACTAAAATTCATTACACTATTTAATGCAGCTGTAAATTGTATTAATTTGCTATTATCATATAATACACAGATCTGTATTGTTATATGACACTTTTGAACTGTTTCTTTCTTATTAAATGAAACAAGACAATTGCAAATTTTGACTTATCTTCGGATCTTTGGAAGCTATAAATACAGATCTTGTGTGTACTTTTTTTGCTTCCACTTTACTACCTGTTTGAGCTACAACTATGTCTGCCTCTTGAACTCAGTCCCTTCAGTATACAACACCTGGTTTCTTTTTATGTTCAGAGGTGATTATTTCTTCCTTCTGGTGAAGGGCACAAAAGTTTTTTATCAGTCTGAACTGCTGATGCCCTGCTGGGTGGCTGTGTTTTGAGTTGTGTGATACTCATTCACAGTATGAAACATCCAAAAGACATTGCTATTGTTGAAAACGCTGAAAGCAGACATTATGTATCATTTCAGCATTTTATTTTGGGTACAAAGTAATTTGATTCATAGCCTTACTTTTTAAAAATATGCATCTTAAATCTTATAGTGCAATACAATATAATTTTCACTCTTTTTTTATTTAGTCCAGCAGAAAAGAACTGACTATTTTTGTAAATAAATACTGATCACCCAACTTCTGTTGATTAAACTAATTCACTAAGGACTCAAGCTAAGCCACTGAAATATGTGCAATTAACTTAATTGTGCATGCTGACTGAATCTGTCTTGCAACAACAATGGCATCAAATTGCTGGAAGACTATTTTGTGTGAAGAAAGGGCCCAGGAGAGAATTATTGGATGAATGTTTGTATGCTTCAGTGGGCCATGTATACTACTAGAGAAAAGAAACATTACAGTATTATATGGAACAAGTTTTTTTTCCTTCTTCTTTCTTTATTGTAATCTGCAGGTTACATTACATACAATGAAAGTAATAATGATAGTGAATATAAGAGACTGCGATATTATTATACTAAATAGTCCCTGAAAATTGGGTTTTACAGTGGACTGCGGTACAGTTAAATATTATCTCAAAATGATGTCATTTGACTTTGTGTGTTGCTGTGCTTAAAATAGACTGTGTCCAAATGTTAGTTTTGTTTCTTTTTTGTGCCAAAGCTTTAGCTCCCAACAATCTAGTACTGTGCAAGCAGGGTAAGAAAAGTGAGGAACGGATACACAGTTGAACTGGTCTTTTAGAATTTCAGTGTAATATGGACACTGACACTGTAATATGACAATAAACCTTACTTGACTTCTTATACAGTTTACAATTTTGAACTAGGTTAGTATGACTTCTGATTAAATTATTCTGCTTAAACCTCTAAATTTATAAGTTATTTTTAATGTAACTCCTCAGTTCACTTTAGATCTCCCTTTGTTAGTGGGGTTCATGGTGTCAGAATGCTAATTGTAATTCCACAGCTAGTTAAGAGATACAAACCCCCACAGCTTGCCATTGGCTGTTTCTAGATATTCTTCATTTCTAGTTTAATATAGACTCCCAACGCACATCATCTGCAAACAGCAGGATGCAACCTTCGGATTTCCAATTCTGGATGTTCCCCGAACGACGATTGTGTCTGGATATCATTTCACTAAAAATCGTTCACAGAAGAGGAAACGTGAGGCACCCCAAGAGAGATCAATGCCTACAATAGCAAAGCTCAGCTTAACAGCAAGAATGCATGTACTTGGTTGTACTCAGCAGTGGCAGTTCTATCACGTTTCACAATATACCAGAGGGTACATGGTCATAAGCTGTTTCCAAGTATAACACTGGTAGACTGGATAGCCAAATTCTCAGTTCTTCTGGTCAGCCATTCCATGGTCAGGACAGAATCTGCATTTCTCCTTAACCTTAAAATGAAGTTTGAAATGAAGAATCTGTCCCATTATCCCAGTACTTGCCTTCTCAAAAAGCTGAGAAGCCTGATTCCTCATTAACTGTAGAACAGCATCTTGTCTCTCTTTTTAAAAAGAACCACCACCCCAGTTTCCCAGCCTTGAGGGATAACATCAACGATTATGTTAACCAAAACACTCTGATTGGATCACATCAACATCTGCAGTGTTTTTTAATCACAACTGGATACCAGGCATGGACCATCCCTGGGTGGAGTGTTATTATTATTTTTATTGTGTACCTGTAGTCATGTTTCTTCAGTAATTGGATTACTGGTAGGTTACTTTACTTTCCCAGGTATAACAATATGTTTTTTTTTTCCCCAACCATTTCCATATTAACACCGTGGCCTTTGTCCTAAAACCATATTTCACTTTTAGTTAAAACTAAAGGTTAGCAGACATTGAATGTAGTGACATTTTTTTTTTTTCTGGTGTCATAATAGACTAAATTACATTACCAGAGGCTTTTCAGTATTTAACCTTTCTTAATGCTGCCATTTTCTTAAAGTTAATTACAAATAAAATGTTTTAAAAGTATATTATTTATGTAATAAATTATAATTTTGACATTAATATTTTTCAAGGTTTTGAACTTCATAGATCATTTTGTACTATTATTTAGTTTATACTATGTCACACCAATTTTATTAACTTGTTTTTGGTATGACTGTTTATTTCAACATTTTTATTTTGTTCATGGGTTACCAGTGCACCATTCAGAGTATCTGAACCCACTGTATCTGAGTGTGGAATTACAGCTCTACAGCAGGTGATCAAAAAGCTCTAGTGCAGATTATGTCAAGAGCGGAGAGAATTACTGGGATACATCTTCTAGTACATGCTGCCTCAGCCATGGGTACAGTCCATTTGAACTTCTCCCATTCGACAAACACTTCAGAGCCTTTCCTGTAGGGACCTCATGGTTCAGAAACAGTTTCATCCCAAGACCTATAAATGAACTCAATCAGTCCATCAAGTGCTCCCGATAGAACTGTTTGTACTTATGAGTACAATTACCTAACTGTAAACTTGCATTACAGTTGTAATATTGCACAACCTGAGCCACCTACGCTTTCATAGTTTATATTTTTCATTGTTTTTTCTCGTAGTCTTATTATTATTATTGTTGTTATTGTTGTTTTACCATTTTATTGGAAAATAAGTTTATGGAGGATTTGCATAATGAATCTCATTGTACCATACAATAACGATAAAGGAATTCAATTCAATAGAATTGAGCGCGTATTTACAAATGATGACGACTGACTTCTAAGTCGATTTAGATTTCCAGGAGCTATATCATTGGAGCTCTTGAAATCATTTTTAAGATGAAATGCAGTAAAGTGTTTATATATTACATTATGCAGATACGTTTTTAACTTAATTTAAATAATGTACAGTAATCCCTCGCTATATCGCGCTTCAACTTTCGCGGCTTCACTCTATCGCGGATTTTATATGAAAGCATAACTAAATATATAACGCGGATTTTTCGCTGCTTCGCGGGTTCTGCGGACAATGTGTCTTTTTACTTCCTGTATATGCTTCCTCAGTTGGTTTGCCCAGTTGATTTCATACAAGGGACGCTATTGGCGGATGGCTGAGAAGCTAACCAATCAGAGCACGCAGTTAAGTTCTCCTGACTGAGAAGCTAACCAATCAGAGCACGCAGTTGAGCTCCTGCGTGCTGAATGCAGTGTTAACCAGGAAGTCTCATCTCGCTCATTCAGCATCAACGTGCTTCGCTGTGTAAAGAGTTGTGCTCTTTAGTGTTTATCTTTGTGCATAGTCAAGCCCTTCATTATGGCTCCAAAACAATCTGCTACTGCTTCAGGTGCCGTGACCAAGCGCAAGAAGAAGATGTTAACGATTGCCGAAAAGGTAAACGTTTTGGATTTGTTGAAGGCTACGATTCTTTTTATTTAAAAAGTAGGAAAGGAATATAAGATCTACGGCTGCAGCGTCCTTTTAACCAGGGTGCAAAACGAGTTGTAAGTGGATGTAATAAGGCAGTAGTCTGGAT
Source organism: Polypterus bichir lapradei (assembly GCA_026402145.1). NCBI lineage: Eukaryota > Metazoa > Chordata > Cladistia > Polypteriformes > Polypteridae > Polypterus > Polypterus bichir. The sequence goes on along the minus strand of JANRMT010062790.1, from coordinate 65,086,312 downwards.
GGAATCTGCTTTAGGGATTCGGATTGAAGACTGCCAGAAGAAGAACAACGGCAGTGCTACACAATCGCCTGAAGTAGCTCCTTTACAAGGGCTGTAACGCTCTCCTTTGTTGTGCAGTAAAATTAAACTCATTGTTATCGGACAAGTCATCGTGTCATTGTTGGTGAGTAACCATAATTAATTTTCTTCTTACAGTGCTTAGTACATGTATGTACGCTTAGTGTTACTGTACAAACATTTACTGTATACTATTTTTCTTGCAATGTACGTATTTATTGCTGGTGGCCTGTCTGTCGTAATGGCTGTAACATATGTGATATCGGAGACACTCAATATCTTTAAAATAATAATATTTAGGTTTTACTGTATATAAACAGTGTGTGTTTATATACATAATTTCAATGAATCTTACCTAATATCTAAGAGAATACAAAGGGATTATGCTGTATAACGCTGCGGGGAATATTTATAAACAGTGCGGGAGAGTTTATAAGGGCTTAAAATATATAAAAATAACCATACAAACATATGGTTTCTACTTCGCGGATTTTCACCTATCGCGGGGGGGGTCTGGAACGCAACCCCCGCGATCGAGGAGGGATTACTGTATACTGTTAATAATTAAATGTGTGGATACGGTGGACAGCTCTAGTGATGAACTGGCACCCCGTTCAGCGATTGTTCCTGCCTTGCGTTGTATGCTTGCTGGGACTGGTGTGGCCCTGGATGGATAGATGGATGGAATAATTAAACATGTACTATAAAGATATTTCAATGTTCCTTAAACTTTTTGAAGAATCTGCGTTTTAAGCTTACAGATGTGTTGACATCTATTAAAGAGCTGATTGTGAGGCGATTGGTTACTTGGAGAAAGAATAGGAAGGATAGGAATTGGGGGTTGATATGTTTGAAAGAGACAGTACTGTTGCAACAAATTATTTTATCGAGGGTCATGCACTGTGTAGCAAGCATCTTGTGGGAGGCATTAACAATCTCTGGATGGAGTGCCAGCTCATCACTACCACTACACCACCGTGACCACATGTTTTAATTCCTATCATCACAAAAATGATACCAAGTATAAATCTTAGTATTTAAATTGTAATATCATGAATGTAATGTATTTTGTGTCCTGTCGGCATAAGAGAAAGCCCATTTAAGAAGCATGTAGTGATTCACACACATAGAGTACACAACATATACAAAACAAAGCATTTAATGTGCTACTTTAGTTACGATGGGATTTGAGAATCTATTAAATCAAACCATTTTAAGATGAAGTTTATGACGTTCTACTTTAATCACGTAGTTTATTTTGTCATTAAAGTAGAAAGTTTGACTTTTTTTCCACTGTGTCCCAATTTCTTTTTTTTCTCCGTACCTAAATACGCTTCCATATGACACTCAGACGGCGGGCTACGACCCGTGTTTTCACAACGACTTTGATATCTGGCCACTTCTTTTTAATTTCAGGCACTATGCGGCTTTATGAACTTAAATTTTTGAGTTTCTCTACCACTCTGTCACTCAATCAACTTTCTTTTGTTCTTTATACCACTGCTTAAACCAACAAATAGTAAATTTTTCCTTGCCTCCACTTGGTATTCGCTGAAATTCTTCTTTTTTCCCTCTGCTTTTGCCATTGTCTTTTCATAGAACATGAACTTAAGAACTATTTTTATTGATTTGTATATTCAAAGATTCAAATAATTCTGGGAGGAGATGGGATGGGGTGGCAGGCAGGTGCGATGCATTTCACACTGACTGGAATTTTTGTAGCAAAAGAATGTGGAAGTTGGTGTATGCACAGATTTATGCATCTGGATGTTTTTGTGAGTACGCACATTTCTGCTTTTGTCCATTCACCATATTTTAGTGTGAATTCTATGCACGTTGTTATGCATGAGGCCAATGGTCACCTCAAAAACCTTAAAGCTTAAATATGTGTTTTATATATAACTAACTATATGGGTATCCAGTCTCTTTAGTTTTCAAAAGATGGAAAAAAAGCAGAAATATATTCTTGCTGCCATTCTGTACTTTTTTCTTTATTAAATGTCCTCAAAGTGTTATATAGTACCAGGTAATCTGCTGCAATGATTTGATATCCTGTAACTCAGTCACATTTGCAAAATGGTGGCTTCATGGAATGACAGACATTCTTGTTTGCTACATTTTGCTATAAAAAGTAAGAAAATATTTTATATTTAATCTTAAAATGCAAGCATACCTCAATGGAAATGCTGCAACATCAAAGTAAAAAAATACTAATAATAGTAACCTTAATATTTTAATGATCCTTGTATCAACATTATTCAATAGAAACAGTGCATTATAAAGATGAACACACACCTCTCATGTCATTTAAACATTGAAATATTTTGAAAATGTCATGATAAAAATTGGCCGTAAATCATTTTAAACTCGATTATCCAATAAATAAGTATTTATGAAGTGTATCGTACAAAGTTTTGTTGGCCTATACATCTTTAAAACATTTGAAGCATGTCCTTATTGCCTTATTAACTGAAACAGACTGCTTTGTAAAATTCCTACATGGATTACCCAACTGAAAAAAACAGACTACTTACAAATTGTTTCATAATATGGTATGAAAATGCACATGTATGTAAATTGCGGCACTCATTGATGTCAGTGTCTTCTCAATTAAAAAAGGACCATTTTAAAATAAATTCATGGTAGCTATAGTGTGTAAAATGCTTTTCATGTTCAATTCAAAGACATTTTAAAGGCCCTGAAGCTGATGGCAGAGAAGGTAAGAGACTGTTGAGTTTCAAAAATGCTGTATTAAAAATGAATAAAAATCAATATTGTTAGCAGTGTAGCAGGTAATTTTATTTTACAATATCAGTGAATCCTGCAGCAAGCAATGCCCAAAGGATTCCACTCCAGAAAGTGATGACGAATATGAGAAAAAGATACATTAATTCTTCATATGCTCTGTAATTATTTGTCAAATACATTTATTCCCAGAATGTATCACTGTTTCAGTTTCTTTGTCTATATTTTATCTTCAATTTCAAATGAAAAACACAGATTGGCATATGCATTTTGGAGAAACACTGATCTTCACTGAATCTTATATTGACTCGATAAGAACATAACTGGCAGCTTGCCAAGTTGAGACTCAAATCACCATCCAACAGCTTTTAGCCAGACCCAACTGTGGTAGAAATCAAACATATTAATTAAAGAAAGAAACTAATCCTATACCATGACAAGTCTGATAAAAACTTTTTTGAGTCAGTAATCAGGCAGGAGAAAAGTTGTCCATCTGCATTATTTATTTACCTTTGCAGCACCCTTCTGAAGAGGAAGCATTCATCACAGCAGTCTGTTACAGTATGATCAGAATGGTCAAATATTAAGGGTATAGGTCTATTTTATAAGCAAATGAATTTACATAACAGTGTCAACCAATGCATACATTTACTTTGGCTGGCTTTTTGGTCTAAACCAAAATGACTTATTAAAAATAAAATTCTCTTTTATTATGTTCTTTTGTTTTTTTCATATCCTTTGGTTTGAGACACCACCCTTGATATTTCTATGTATGTGTAACCACTGTCCAGTTTTGTTGTTTACAGGACATGTGCTGATCTCTTAGTCATCTTTTTACTACACCTTTTTATTTTGTGTACGACCTCATCCTTCCTCCTAGTACACTTGTTTAACCATTTCAGTAGCTTCCTTTGTGACATTTTTAAACAAATGCTTATATATTTCAGTGTGCACTGCACACAACAATAACTACTGTTACCTCTAAATAATTCTCACACCCCAATCTATAATAATGTATTGTAGCACATAATTAAAAAAGCAGCTTGGACTACACTGTACTCCTTTTGAAACCAAACATTACCAGACATGTCCATGTTGTTGATCACTGCTATGTGGACAGAAATGCATGTTCTGCCATTGGCTAATACTAGAGCACATTTTAATAACTGACAGGTAAATTTTTTCATTGTCTTTTATTAATAATACCTTCAGGTATGTATAAATGAAAAATAAGATAAACAATATACTGTATAAATGTTTATTTCAGAGACTCTTGGTATATTTATTGATCCTGAGCAAGATATTTCAGAAGTTGAAATAAATTTTTTCAGCACTGAATTAAAGCCAGTCTGGATCATTTGTGTGCGGAAGCCTGAAGAATTTTTGTATCTCCACGTTAACTACTTCAATGAAAACTTCTCACAATATAAATGTTTAAATGACTTTTTTTTGTACTGCATCTTGTCGAAAAATCAATCCTAAATTTACTGCTTCAGTGGTTTATTTAATTCATTCATAGCCTTGATGTTAACGTAAGCTATCAAAACTCCATTTACCATATTTAGTGATAGATGACAACTAAACAGTGAAAATAATTCTAAATTTAAATTTTATGATTAATTGTATATAAAACATACTCTGAGATCCTGAGAAGACATAAATATTAAATTACTATATCTTAAATTAAAAAGCTTATACAGACATTGCAACTAGCTTCCAATAACTTGCAATGACTTTAGGTGTACTGCAATATTCATGTTAGCTCCATGCCTTTTCAGGCTGAACTTTTCTTTTGTGTGTCTGTGAGGAAACGCCTCAAAATGTAATAACTTAAAAGCACTTTGTTCAGTTTGTATTTACTTCTTTGTAGGCACCATCCTTATAAATAAAGAAAAAAGTGGTGGCGTGCGTTTCCATTTGAAGGGCCCTCGGGTGGATACACGTGCCTGCTACCCGTCGTGTTCTTCTGGTACAACTGTGACGTTTGGAATTTGCAGTGCTGCAAAGTAAGTAACTAGCGTATGACCGACATTTGTCGTGTGTATACAAGTCAGATGTGATGTGGGGTGCTGCAGAGTGTCGGTAACATAGGCACAGTCAGAAGAGATATTATTTAGGCTGGGCACATGACCAGGGAGAAAGAGGAGTGTTAGACTTGGGTTATGTGGTGGTTGACCTAGGATAAAAGCCACTCTTTTTGCCAAACAAGCAGTTCATTTCAGACCAGGAGAAGGTCAATATGAGAAGAATTACAAGAAGAATGAGAAGAATTAAGGCGGCTGCACATTTAAAGGCAGCAGAATAACTGTTATTTTGATTGCCAGGGTAAGCTAGCTTTTCCTCCAAGGTTTTTTGGATAACGAGAGAGAAAAGCAAGCTAAGCATTCTTCTTACTAATGTTCTGATTCTTTGGAGCCTGTTAAATAAGGGATTGATCTGTTTTTTGTTTAGATTTTTTTAAGGTGTATGATATGTGATGAACGTAATTGTTTTTTAACTTTTGTTTGTTTTTCATCTTAATTCATTATTGCAGTGTTTGTGTGCATTTTTTGATATTTTCTCTACTGAACATTTTTTCCAATAAATGCATCTTTTTATTTGTTATATCAGCTGTGTCTGCCTCCCTTATTGTCCCATTGACTCTCAATCCCGATACTTCATGTCCCTGAATTCCTGCTAAAAACAAAGGTAGCAACACTGGATTATGACAGTGTCAGAAATAATTGTGTAATCATGAAAAATCCAGGCACTAAGTGAATGCGTTCAATGATAGTTTGAAAGAGGTTATGTGTTTAATGGTATTAAAAAGGCCAAGACAGTCACAATTTATGTCTATTAAAGGGGTATGAACCCCTGATATTTTTAGTTCATTAAATGCTTTTTGCTGTTCTTTGTTTCAGTTTATAAACTGAAATACTGGTTTCTGAAATTCAACCATTCAAAAATTACAATATAACTATTATCCTATAGATGCACAACTGTACTAATTGCTACATATATTAATAACTATCTATTGCTACATACATCAGTAATTATTTAATTTTTTTAAACAGTTAAATTCTTATAGCCCTTTGAGTCTTTGTTGCTTTTATCTTCTTTAACAGTGTAGAAGGTAAAACCATCAAACAAATTAACCTCTAGTGGCCCACAGTACTTGTGCAAAGCCATGTCTAGCCAACAAGCCCAAGGGGATTTCTCTCAGGGCATTCTATAGTATTATGGTATACAGTCTTGTTTGATGGTCTAAAGATGTTGTGTGCTGCTGGTGATCCCCATTTATTTCATACTTGGAGGTCAAGCGTCAGGTTGAAAAGAACTTTCTTCTTCAAACACATAGCAATGTCATAGTAGCGCCCCCATAAAGACTTTTACTTGGATGGCATATTTCATACCCAAATATAAAAACTGCAATAAACTGGACAAGTGGAGTTGTCACAAAGTGTTGTGGTTCCACCATAACAGCACTGTGTATTAGTGTCAAGTGAACAATGGATGGACTTAAAAGAAAGGCATGCTTTTGAAAGCTGTCCTCTGGAGATCTTCTCTGTAGACCATTGATCTTTTAAACCTTTTTCTGCAAGTTTTTAAGGCACAGAAACTGTGCCTGGAATGGGAGGTTTGGCAGGTGGGGTCATGGTTCTTCTTTTGGGTTGATTTCTTGTCAGAGAATGAAAAGGAAGACAGGTTATCCACCATATCGTTCTTATACAGTTCCACCAATTTACTGTACATTTGAAATCCTTCCTTGGAAGACACAGATATTGCCTTTAGGCTTGATAATAGAAACTATAAAAATTAAAGTTAATAGTCCTGCTTAAAGTACATATAATGATTACAATTAGAAAAACAAACATTTTGGAAATATACAGAGTACCATAAACATTTTTAAATCCATTGCCTGTTATTCTTGTAATGTAATATTAGTTATGTTTACAGTAACTATGCCAGTTGGCAATAGAGAAAAGGAAAGTGTAATCTCCAGGTGGCTGTACCCTGAAGAAATTAAAACTCTGTAGGGATCACAGTCCTCTGTAGCTCACAAAATACCAATATTTGTTGACCTAGATGAAATGTGTACCTACACATGGATGTCTATATTACATTATACAAGTCAATATCTTCATTATCATGAGATTCTGATATCTGGCAAAAAGTAACTTGTCTAGTCTTTTATACTTCTGTTTAGTCATGCTGTGAATGCCATTACTTGAGGCGTTTTGGGACAGGCATTCTGCAATTTATGATGGTGCAAAACCATTAAGAATCATGAAAGATTCAGGAAGCCAATTAAGTCTAGATCAGAGTGCAAATATATGCTTATATAACATGTTTTAGTTAGACCTCTTGTAACTAGTTTTTGGATAAACTGACACACACACACACACACACACACACATATATATATATATATAT
>JANRMT010062790.1:65049763-65074794 GCA_026402145.1 Polypterus bichir lapradei | reverse complement strand
GCTTAAAACTCATTTTAAAAAAAGTGTTTACTGTACAGCGATCGGGCTGTAAGGCTATTAGCGTGAACTCCTGCAATGTTACTTTTTTGGTTGCTTGTGGTTGGTTTTTAAATAAATTTCGGATTTGTTCTAATGTTCCTTTTTTTACCCCTGTGCTTAAAACTCATTAAAAAAAGTGTTTACAGGCTATAGTGCGAACTCTTGCAATGTTAGTTTTCTCTGTTGTTCAAGGTTTTCTCGGTGTTATTCAATGTTTTTACATTTAGTTTACTATTAGATGTGCATTCTATCATATAATTAATATATTTGTGCTTAAAAATCTTTAAAAAAATATCTATTTACATACAGTTCGTATGGTCTGGAACGGATTAACTGTATTTACATACAATCCTATGGGGGAAATTGCTTTGGTTCACGACTAACTTGGTTTATGACCAGAGTTTTGGAACGAATTATGGTCGTGAACCGAGGTTCCACTGTACCTGCCATATGACAAACGTGATGCTGGGTCAGGTGAAGCTTCACCCGAGGTAAAAAGCTGGTCTTTTCACCAGGCAGGCAGTTCAGTTCAGACCAGGAGAAGGTCAGTACACTAAGAATTAAGGCAACAGCAGGGTAAGTTACAGGCAGGGGAATGGACTGCTATTTTGATTTCTCAGCTTTTTTTTTGGACAGATAGAGAGAGAATGCAAGCTAAGCTTTTTTTCCTTAAGGGCTGATTTTTTGGAGTTTGATAAAAAAAAGGGATTCATTTTTTGTTTGGATTTTTTTAAGGTGTGGGCCATGTGGGTAATGTGTTTGTTTGTTTATTTCTTATACAATTCTTTTTTGTTTGTTTTACATCTTGATTAATTATTACAGTGTTTGCTGGCATTTTTTTCTATTGCCTTCATGGATTTTTTTTTGTTTGTTTAAATAAAAACACCTTTTTACTTGTTCTATCAGTGTTGTCTGCCTCCCTTTGATGTCCCATTGACTCTTGGTCATTTTGTGTCCCTTTGTCCTGGCTAGAGCCTAAGACAGGGACACTGTTATTCAGTAAACTGCTTATACATACTTTTACATAGTGCAGTTGAAGAAACTCCCCTCTTAGTTTATGTAGCAGAAGTGTAAATAGTATTAAAGTTGTTCATGGTGAGGCAAACTAAGACTGGGAAATCAGGGATGCTTCGAATCCAGCAAAAAAATTTCATTTGTGATGATTGCAGAGAAGATTTTCAATTTCCTAGAGTGTGAAGACTAAAATTAGAATAGAATCTCAGTGCAGAAGTGTCAAGGTACTGAAAGATTTGTCATGCTGCTTGCAGGATCACTGTCATTATTACTGAAGAAGTATACAATGAGAGTATGCAGGTTTGCAGTGAAAGTAAGCTTGGAAAATAGATTGAGAGAAGCTGGATACATTCAAAATCTTATTTTCTGTTGTGGTTGTCATAAATGACTTTTAGGAGAAAATGTCAGAAAAGGGAGGTAGATACAGGTATAGCTTTTATCAGCCATTGTTTAATTTTCTATTTTAACAACCATAAAGCATGAAAGTGCTATATTTAACAATGAAAAAGTTTCTTTTCTTGTCTATATCTAGAAATTATGAAGAATATGATGGTATCTAATTTAGAACAGTCTGCTTATACATTAGTCTTATTCTTCAAGCTAAACAAAAAAGAGACAGAGTTGTTGTTGAATTAATGAAGGAGGTCTTACATATAATTTAAATACAAGTGATCACTGCTGTCTATCGGAGAGTCACTTTTATCACTAAATTTGGTGCTTATCACTATGTACTGCAGGAAACACTTTCACTACACTGTACATACAGAATGCATATCATTTCAAAACAAGTATAAATATATATTTTTAAATTATTTAACCAGTTAAAAAATAAGGGTAACATTATCTGTTTAAAAATTAATGTTACAAAAAATGAAAAATTTGATGTGTGAATATTGCAAGCTTTATAAGAACCCTGACAGACACACCATGAAAGCATTTGGGGGTTATGCCACAACTTACTGGTTTATCTGATTTTTTTGCAGTTGTGAGGATGACAGCCTGGACCAGCCTTTCTGAATCCATCTGTGAGTCTTTATTTGTTTCCTGGCTTCATAGTCCCAAAGAAGATCTTACAAAGTGGTCAACCAGCAACTGAAATCAACACAACAATATGAGCAGCACAGGAACTTTAAAAAAAAAGGCAAAAAAAAAAAAAAACAATGGCGAGTGCTGATTATTTTGCTCCTTTTCTTTTTTACTTTTAATTTGCTAACAAGCTGTTAAATGGGGACTTTAATCTGGATCCCCAAGCCTCTTCACCTAGTCTGTTTTTAACTTGTTAATTAACAGCTAACATATTAACATTCCAGCACTGAGGAATTTCTGAATGAGTGGCTAGTTTGTGTTTATGTGATAATTGATAAATCACAATTAATAATGGCCAAGTAATCTTTCCTGGGAGATAACTATGACTCAAAGTCTTTCCTTTGTTTGGTTTTCTGTATCTGTTATGTTTTTTCATACTTAATATTTACTACATACAAACTCTTCATTTACATAAAATGTTTCTTTATTTTGATAGGAGAGTGAATGACTTATGTACAATATCAAGACTTTTACCAGCATCTTTAGTGCACATACCCCATTAAAGACATTGCATTTGAAAGGATTGCATTTAATGTGTTGGGACTCAAAAAATAAGTCTATTCTCAGTGCCATTTATTAGGATTAGTATTAGTATGTGTAATATTCGTATTAGTATGTATAGTATTAGTATTTGGTCATCCCTGTGTAGAGTTTTGCATGTTCTGCCTGTGTCTGCATAGACTTCCTCTACATGCTCTGGTTTTGTCCCGCTGTCCAAGAACATGAAGGTTAGGTTGATTAGTGATACTAAATTTGCCCAAGTGTGTGGTTGATGTGGGTATGGTTGCCCTGTGATGGGCTATCACCATATCAAGGGTTTGTTCCTTCCTTGCGTCCTATGCTAGATGGGATAGGCTCCAGTAAACAAATCCCCCCCCAAAAACCACACACACACACACACACACACACACACACGCACACACCCCGGTTCAGGACCACACAGGTTAAAAAATGACTGGCTGACTATCTGGTACACGTTAGTGGTGTAAGGATTACTGCAAGAGAAGTTCTTAATGACCCAAATGTAGTTTATGTACATTTATGCAGTGTACCCTAGTGGCAGGAGAGAGAAATTTGAGGAAAAAATACCTTTTTCCATAAACCAAAGAGCTTTAAACATCTAATCAAATCTCTTTTCATGAAGAGAGAGCAGTGAGGTATTCTGAATATGATCTGAAAATGCTGGAAGAAACAGATCCTCAAAAGATAAATTATGCTGTGTTACTACAAAAGTGTTTAAAAAAGATAAAAGTCAGAATGTTTATATGAGCTTAAAACAGTAGTTCTCAAATTACAGCCATTCACTGTTGTACAGTCAAATTACATGGCGTATGGGCAAGATTCTTTGAAGAAGAAGTTGAAGAGACATTTGTTGCACTATACTATTAAACACTTTAAGGAAAGGCAATAATCATAACAACAGTCGCTTAAGATACTGAAAGTTTGATAAGATATAGAAAATGGATGGATAAGAGCAGAAAAGGATGATGTGGCTGTTTATCTATTTTGTAGTTAGTTCACCTCTTTTAATTTGTTCACCTCCCTTAAAATGTATGCTTTCTAATAAAGTTAACAAAAAATATCAGCAAAAAAAAGCAGAGCAACATTTTAGAAAATTGATTGTGGATACATGTCCTGAGTCAAGAGACAAGAGCTTTCTAGTTTTATGGATCTGACACTCTCTTATGTGAGTACATAGGCATATGAGGAATTTGAGGCACAGTCAGCAATAGTTTAGTGTGACATCCAGAAGCCTCCAATCTCTTTTCTTTTTATCTTGATCACATCATCTCATTATCATTTTGAATATTTGTTTTTTTTATGGGAGCCATTGTGTGCTTTGTTTTTTGTAGGTGCTGGAGCTATGTGCCATATGGATGTTGTGCAGTGTTGGCATGTGATGTGCTGCATGATGTGTCACATTAAGATGGCCGTGCTATAAAACATTATGCATGATCCAAACGTGATTGCTATAAAGGACAGAAATAGTGAGAACTAAGGCTCAGGTTCTGATTTTGCTTTAGTTTTCTTCTTTGACTTTGAGTTTAGTGTTTCCCATGTAATTTGGTGATCAGTTTTAACATTCTGTGCACTTCTAACTTTTCGTAACACTGCTGGTTTTTCCCTCCTCATCAGGTAACGAAAGATAATACATCAGTCGCCTGGGAGAGTAAAAATACATACAAATTGATTGAGGCTTACTCAGGCTTCCTGGGGGAGGTACTCCTATTTCCAACTTTCCTCTCAAGCAACCCAAATTCGCAAAAATATAAGGAGTTGTACATACAGTATATATACACACACACAATACTAGAAAGAGTGAAAAGAAATACAAATTAACTGTGGCTCCTTCATGCTTTCTGGGGTGTGGATGTGCTCCTAATTCCAGTTTTCATCTAAAACATTACAATTAAAATAAAATCACTTAATGCTTAGAAATAATAATAATAAAAAAAATAAATGAACGGAGCTCATCAAGCCCATCCTACCTCCAACAAGTCAAATTCACACTTACTGAAGACAGGAGTCCATACTTTTGCTCCCTGGGTAGGAGCCTGCAACACTTACTCTTCCAAAAATGGTTAAAATACACATTGAACAGAAGGAAAACAAGAATTTGGAGGAAAGACAAATAAAAAATATGCATATATAAAAATACAAGCATAATATTGAACATGGATTTACCCTGTTACACACTGACTGACTTTTGAGAACAACATAAGTTTTACTAAATGAGAAAGAAAGACCTTTCTGATCACTGATACTCTTTATAAACAAACTTATTTAGTTGTACTTTTTAAACATGACAAAAGATTGGCCTGGTCACATTGGTCACAGTGGGTTTATTGAATCATATCAAGTGAAACTATCAACGAGTCCATTAAGATAATTAAACATTGTTTAAATCAATTAATAAGAAATTAATGCTTCTTTTGTTTCCTAGGTTGACTCTGTAATATGCTTGCAGTATAAATATATTTTGGACATATTTAAATTACAGATTTTGTTTTATTACTTAGTGAAATAAACATCTGTTTTTCTATTTCAGAATAATTAATTTTTCATCCTGTAAAGGTCTGACCACAGATCAATAAAAAGCGTACCCTTTAATTTTAAAGACTACATCTGGATATTGAACACAATAGGAACTGAAAGGTCACTGATTCAATATAATGAAAGAAATGAAGATTCTTGACTCACTTACATGTACAAAAAATAAACTTAAACAAAACTCTGACCCAGAAAAAGTGTCACAGATCTTTTTCAAATAAGAAATAATTTTGATAGACTTTATTAGAAGTAGGCATGTAATTCTCCTGTTAATTCCAGGATTAAAACTGTAGCTAAAATATTCATGATATATTTATAACATGTTCGTATTTCGGTCCAAATAATATGGTGTAATAATATTAGTAATAAAAACAGTTTGTTTTATAATGCATATTTTGAATAATTCCAGTGTATCAGCTACTGAAATGGCACATCAAGCTATTATGGTCACCTCTGCCAAGCACAAGACACATGTATGTTAATCCTGACTAGGCACTGTCTTTCCCAAACTACAACTTTTTATGACAAGGTTGCCCATGACACCCAACCCTTTTTGATTCCTTCTGGTCTGAAACTGAATGACTATTTCAGCATATATCTGCAAAAGGAATAAAGCAAAGGCCATTACTACACTAAAAAATAAGGTACACTGCCTACAGTAAATGTTGTGCCTCGAACCCTCTTCCCTCTAACACTTTTCTTCTAATATCTATCTCTCTATGTATATAACCACATAAACAGTACATTGGAGCCAATTACTTTTAAAGCAATGGGAGTATATGTGTTAAAATCCACTCTTGTTTATAAATTCTAAATGCACAGCCATTTTTCAGTTCTTCATCTTTTACCGTCTTAAGTGTTTCTTTCATGAATATAGCCTGTGAGGCTTTTAATCACATGAAATTAAACTAGATAACACGGTCATTGTTTATGCCTGGAGAGCTTAATTGCATAAAATGTGTTCTATAAAGGGCTCAAAATGAAGATGCCACAAAATTGCACATCTGTCTATAGTTATATTTTTTTGTTTTATTAAATATCGCATGCATAGAGGCAATGTTCAGTGATATGCAGGAAATTTTAACAATTATACACATGCACTGAACAAACATTATCTACTTTGGTTGATCCAGTGTTGCAGGGTGTCACAGATTTAAGTGTTTCAATACATGGTACAGGTAATTGACAAAAGTAAAGGAAACACTTAATTAAATGAGGATTACAAATTATATTGAAAGCAGGTGCTTCAACACCGGTGTGGTCATTGATATAATTAAGCAATTAAAATCTCATAATCATGCAATTAACATTCCATTATGCTTAAGGTCATATATAAAACTGATGGGCAGCCCCAGTTGCTCATGTTATTGACTACTATTGCCCAAAGGGAAAAAAAAAATGATCTTGAAGGCCTTTTGGCATATGTTCTGAAGAGATTTGTTGGGCTGAATGGCCTGTTCTCATCAAATGCTCTAAACTAATGTTTGAATATTTGGTAAGGGGTTCAGGGATGAAGAAATTAAATGGGCTTCATGAGGACCAAAGGGTAAAGTGATACTGGCTAGGGAATGAAAAAGAGTAGCATCATAAGACGGTAGTAACTGCGGATGAAAGAGTACACTTCTTGATCTTGATATTCCCACACTGATTACAGACAAGACAAGACAAAACAAACAGGTAACTCTTATTTGATTGCAAATGACAAACTAATGTGAGTGTCAGAAGTGATGGTCTTTTAAGAGGTTCAAATAGAAGGATATTCTCGGAATCCCATATTACATCTTAACACATATTTCTGTGGTTAAAATGATACAAGGAACACAAGCAGTGATCTACTGAGTAATGTCAAAAAATCATATGGTCAGATCACTTATCTAGATACATGTGTGGCAAACACCAAATTAAGTCTATAGAACATAACTGTAGTGGACTGTGAAGGGTTCTCTGCAGTTCACTTGTGGAGTGGGATTATCAGGGAATTTTCCTTTGAATAACCGTCAAAATCACCACTAAACTAGTTTTAGTGGATAGCCTTTGTTGTAACAGGCCTAAGGGAGTTCAGTTCATTATGACAAGACTGAAGAAATATAAAAGACCCTAAATTTATGAAGGCTAACATATTTTACATAGCATATCTGTAAAACTCACAATTAGCACTAATCAACACAAAGAAAATTGTAAAGTCCATCCTAGACCCTATGTTTTCTATAGATAGAAAGGTACCAGAATATTTTGTGATGCACAAGTCCCTGTCTTGCACCCAAAAGATGAGGCCAAGTCCAAAGGCTTCAGGAAAATTAGCTTCATTCAAATCAAAATAGGAACTGCCAGGGTATTTCTTGAAATGAGAGCTACCACTTCAATACACACAGACACAGCCAACAAGCAGTAATGTTATTAGTCATCCTGCCTTGGCTCCCTTCTTCTGTTCAGAAACTAAAAGTCTTCCTTATCAGGTACGTCCAGCGGTTGTGGATTTAGAGGCTAGGATTGGGTCATCCTAGAGGGGAGGAGACAGAAAAGGAAAGAGCAAGCCAGTTCGTTGGCTAGGTTAAAGTGTTCCCTGCATCAACCATTGGCTGACAGATGCATTACATGGTGATTCTGCGAATTCTTAGTTGTCTCCGCAATGCTGCAAACCTGTCATTGCCTTGGCAGCAGACCAGCAACCCTCAACAGATGCATCACTCACGTTTTGGTGTTGGGAAGGGTCTCGAAGGGCCCAAACCAAAAGCACTCGCATCCATCTGTACAATTAATTCCTTAGAAAAGTCTGGATTCCGCAGAACCGAGAACGAGGACAAAGTAGCTTTTAAGTATTGGAAGAACCTATCACAATCATCGGTCCAGACAATGGCACAATTCTTTCTGCCCTTTGTCATGTCAGTGAAGTTTATTCAGACCCTTACCCATGGAATATCCCAAATAATGTGTTTCCGACATACCTAATCTACACAGGAAAGAAAAGAGTGGGTCAGGTCAATGGCCAAGTTAAAGTTTTCCCTGCATCAACCATCAGCTGACGGATTATGTGGTGAGGCCATTAACTCGAAGTTGCCTGGGTGGTGCCGCAAACCTACCTTTGCCTGTGTTGCAAACAAGCAAGCTTTGACAGATGTGTCACCTGCATGTTGGTGTTGGGGAGGGTCTCAAAGATCTCTGTCTAGATAATTTCAAAATTTTCAAAAAATATCATCATTAAACAGGAACTTATAACATAAAGCTATTGTAAAAGATCAGCCTCGGCGCAGACAGACACGGTTTCCAAATGTACCAAACAGGCACTGTTTATTTTCCCCAACACAGTGCACAAAAATACCACACTGTACCCAGTCCCTTCTCTTTCTTCAGGCAGCCTCCACTCCTCCTCGTAAGCTCCATCCTCTTCCACTCGACTCCGGTTCTCGAATGGAGTGAGGTGGCCCCTTTTATCATGCCCTGGATGTGCTCCAGGTGCTCGGTGATGGTCTTCCGGCAGCACTTCCTAGTGTAGAATCCAGGGGGGCTGCCCTCTTGCGCCCAGGGAAAGATAGTGCCCCTCTCCCGGTCCATCCTTCTTCCAGGCGTCACGGTGGGGTAGGATCCCTGGTCGTCTGCCACACTGTCCCTCCCCCAGCTGAAGCCTGTAGAGCAAAGCAGCCTGTAACCCCGAGGGTTGTCCTTTGACAGGCTGGGGCGTCAGCATATCCTGAGTCACAGTTCCACCCTGAAAAAGAGAAGTAAGACAAGGGCGAGGAGATGCGGCCATGACACCATCCCGTGGTGTCCTCCATGGTCGTGTACAGACAACGTCTCCAACTGTGACCACAGTTTTGGCACTTGAAGCACTGGATCTTCCCTTCATGTCCCCGTGTCCTCCAGACATGGAAACAGGACGGGTATCTCTGCTCCGCCTCATCCCCAGCCAGGCTTGGGGCTTCCCTCTGCACCCGCAGAGGGCGGCTCTTACCTGCAGGTGAGCACACAGGCTCATACTGCACCTTGTCAGGAGACCTGGTCCTCTGTTTCCGGATCCTCCTCTTTTCACTCTGGGGTGCAATGACAGTCTCAGTCTGCTTATGGGATACAAAGAGACCCCATGCCATCTGCTCCACTGTGGACTTAAGGAGCAGTGTGCTTTGGCATCCTTCACTCACTAGCTAGCTCCTTGCACGTACCTCCGCTGGATCCGCCCCACGGCACGATTGGCCACCCGCACTGCATCCACTGTAGGAGGCGTGGCTACTTGGCAAATGGAACGATACGATACCAGCGCCCCTTTGCTCAGCACTCCTCTTTCATTTACGGTACAGGTCCCACTTACGAGAATCCAGCGTCCCACCTCCGTAACCACTCCTGTAACTCCGTCAGGGGCACGCCCGCCTTTTCCTCCAGGCTCTCAGGGGAGGCATATAATCTGCAAAAATGACCAGACGGGCTGAAGGACCTCCTCCAGCTCCCGTACGGCCACAAGCACATTCATTACATCAGCCGGCTGGGGACTCGCATTCCGCTTGCTCTTGCCTGCCAGCTGTGAGCCACACAAACTCTGTGCCCCATGCACAGACTCTGTCGGGTCCTTCTCCAGAGAGGGGCGGCCAATAGCAGAAGGCCAACACATACCCTCCACCCATTACCTGCCTCACAAGGCATATCCAGACCCTTCCCCACTTCGTGCTCCATCAGGCCACTCCTCATGGGATGGGACTCCAGGCGCTCCTGATTTTTCCACAACAGCAGGCTTCTATCCTCCTTGGACTTCGTCCCGCCCCTTGGCTCCAGGATCAGCGTCCTTTGGCCAGCCAAATGCCTCCGGAGTGTCTCTCCCTACGAGGTAGGCACCCGGAAAAACGCGACTCACGCCACAGGGCAATCCCTCCCTGGGTCCGGGCCCTACCTCTGGAAACCCTTCTTCCGGAGGTAGCTGCCATGGCCTGGCTGCTTCTTCAGGCCTGCTGATCCTTTTCTTGACAACGGGCTACTTCAGGTTGCCTGCTGTCCTTAGGCCACGCCTGGCCGTCTTCTTTCCCATCAGGGAGAGGCGGTATTTTCATGGGCCTAGGGCGACTAGCAAAAGGAAAACTGAGCCACTTGCACAAAGCGTGTGTGCATGTCGCGGGAGCATGCGTGCCTCACACTGCTTTGTTGGGCTGATCCACAAATAATTTTGATGGGTCCCTGCCTTGCACCAGGCAGATCAGCCTCGGCACAGACAGACACAGACTCCAAATGTACAAAACACGCACCGTTTATTTTCCCCAACGCATAACACAGTACACAAAAATACCACACTATACTCAGCCCTTTCTCTTTCTTCAGGCCACCTCCACTCCTCCTTGTAAGCTCTGTCCTCTTCCACCCGACTCTGGTTGGCAAATGGAGCAAGGTGGCCCCTTTTATCACACCCCGGTTGTCCTCCAGGTGTTTGGTGATGGTCTTCTGGCAACACTACCTAGTGTGGCGGAAGTGCTGCCCTTGCACCCAGAAGCACTCCAGGCGTACACAGTTCCTGGTTCGGCAGCACTTACTGGTGTGGCGGAAGTGCTGTCTTCCAGGGCTCTAGGACTGTCCAGGCACCCCCTGTGGTGGCCATGGGTCCCCACAGGGTTGAGCTTCCCAGCTCCATTTCTGTAGCCCTGATGGAATCCAGGGGGGCTGCCCTCTTGTGCCCAGGGAAAGATAGTGCCCCAGTCCCAGTCTGTCCTTCTTCCAGGTGTCCCGGTGGGGCAGGATCCCTGGTCATCTGCAACACTATAAATATCATGCCTGCAGCCTATTCATAGCTTGTTGGTGTGACACAGCATTGCTCATTTGGTGGTGCTTGAAGACTATCCAATGGTCATATATGAAGAAAAATAAGTTTTTAGGGACCAGTAGGATTTTTTGCCCCTGATGATGACTTGCATATGAGCTGATTTGGACTCCTAAGCACCATTATCTTGTGATGAACTGGTCTGGATCTTAAAACACAAACTGTCTGAATTTGTGCTATACCTGTTTTAACAATCATTGGCTTTCTGGCAAGTGGCACCTATCAGAGGGATCTGGCTGACAGATTAGCAATATCTCATCCAAGCTTCATCTCGGCCAAGCTTGTTGTGGTAGCAGCCATGAAGCAACTGATGAGGCATTACATTCAGTTTCCTTATGGCGTGGGTGCACAGTGCAACATAAAATGGCAGTTTACAGCAGTGCCCAGTTTTCCTAACATCATTGGGGCAATTGACTGTACTCATATTGTATTAAGGGCACCTAGTTAGAATGATACTGCTTTTGTTAAATACAAGCAGTTATATTCTATTAACACACAAGTCATCTGTGGCACTAGGAAGAGAATGATGCGTAGGAGCATCGCAGACGATTTGTTTATGGTGCTGTACATGATCGCTATATACATCAGCTAAGAGGCTGCCTTACCAGCCAATGAAGATCTGTAGCAATGTGAATGCATTTTTGCAAGGTCCATATATATGGTTGTTTATATGGCTGGCATCAGGCATGGTTCAAGGCATGTTCTTCTGCTCAAATTTACAAGATGATTGGGATAACGCATTTTTGATGCATGCATTTTTCATTTTTTTGATGTACACATTTTCACAGTCAAATCCATGAAAAGTTTTATAAATAAGACCTCAGAACAGTGTAAGATTACCTTACATGTGTTGAAGTTAATAACATATATACATAATATGCATTTTTCAATAATCAATGCATGGGGTGTTATGATAAAAGTATATGGGATAAAAGTAGTGCCAGACAAAGACACAAAATGACAACTTCGCGATAGAAAAATGCATGTAGTGACAAACATAAACAGCTAGTAGTTTTATGTACTAGAAAGATATATTTTTATAAATCATACACAGCCGATTCAATGTTTATGTAGCATAACAAAACATATAAAGTGAGGAAAGACAGTATACACATAACACAATGAACAGGCACTACAAACCCATGTAAATAAAAGGAAACATGTACTTTGTAATCTTATGCTTTATTTCACATAGGGTACCCATCCTTACCTTTTGCAGGCCATAGTTAAGCTGGACATGCTGTATCATGACATCAGTTTAGTAACATGATTATAATTTAAAAATTAGGATGGTTTCAACAGGTAGCAGCATAATATATTTAGATTTAACTAGTCTGAATCATGTTTCTTTTAACAAATAATGCAACAATAATGACAAATTGTGTACACAAGTGTACATATTTGTCCATCTACCTGGATTAAATAGCAGATATTTTTTCTACCACTTTTTTAAATTACTAGTATCAAACAATGATTAATAGGTTTGCATGTCTGCTTCCTTAAAGTTTTTTTTACAAAAGTTCAGTATTCTCTGCCACTGTTTTATTGAAGTTCAGTATTCTCTGCACTGTTTTGTAATACACTGTGTTTCATCTTCTTACAAGGTGGCACAAATTAGAGTCTAATAGCTTTTAATGAGGATTCAGTCTATGTCTCATTTCACTTTAACAGCTTTGATTTGCCCTTGAACTGCATGATAATAATGTGGAATGTTGTTTAATCTAAATATTGCCTCTCACTAACTAGTATAATCATGTTGGGATTCTAAGCTTTGCAATGATGACCTTATTTATTTTGCATCATATAACATCGAATTATAACCCAAATTGAAACCTAATCACAGGCATGTAATTTTAATAGGTTTCTGTAAGCATACAAAAAGACTTTTATGAAGTGTCTGTTATGACTCTAGCATTTTAAGTTTTTTTTTTTGCTTATTTTATTTAAATAATTACAAGTTATCATTTGAGTTTTGAAGGAATAATATCTAAACACAGATAGAAAGTGGCAGGTTTAGAAAATATATAGGTGAATTTTGTTAAATGTATGTAAGTCCACCATTAAAATGCTATGTCATGTTTCATTCAGGTGTCGTGTTCATATTAATTATAAAAAATGAATCTAGCCTTTCTCCTTTAGTCAAAATGCTACTGGAATAAGCTGTAACTTCCCATAATTTTTAAATAGTTAAGTTAGAAAATGGATAGATGAATTGATGGCATTATTTAGGTAGGAGCAAGATTAACAGCGAAAACAAAGTAGTCAGTGCAGCAGCAAATTCAATGTCCAAATATAACAGGAGACACATAGCAGATTTCTGAGTTAAGTGCTGGTTTCAAAAACTATGTAACACTTGCAAAAGCTTGCTTCAGTTACTCACTCTGTACAGTATGCACTGCTGACTCTTTTACAGTAACTGGCTCATGAAATGAGCATCAAAACATTATAGTGCTGAAAAGAAATTTGAAAAGGCAGGAGCGTTAAACAAGCAAAGCAGAACAGAGCACAAAACTCATTTGGTCATTGAGGTTTTATTAATGTGTGCAACATTTTGTTTTATATGTTTCTTGCAATTTCTTATAAATTGCATTAGTTATCAGTTAGTATCGTTTTTCTTCTGTGTGCTGTAACATTTATACTTTGTATCACCATTTTGTTTTTAGGTATATACCTATGCCGTTTTGGGCTCTTTCGTTAGTAGCAAATAGAGCTGATTGGATGGTAGATGACTCATTTCATCCATCACCTATTGCCTGGACATGTATCCGACTTCATTTGGCAGTGATCAAAATGCAATGGAATGAGGAGCCATGGACCTCGAGGATTATGAAGAATAACTTGTTTATTCCTTTATATAAAAGTAGAATGGGCATTATTAATGCACAACACATACACCAACTGCTCTCTGTTTGATCTCAAGCATCCACTGTGCTTTTCCCCCATCCATCCATCCATTATCCAACCCGCTATATCTTAACTACAGGGTCACGGGGTCTGCTGGAGCCAATCCCAGCCAACACAGGGCACAAGGCAGGAAACAAACCCCAGGCAGGATGCCAGTCCACCGCAGGGCAGCTTTTTCCCATACTATACATTATATTATTACAATAATTATATTGTTCATTATACCATTACACAATTATATTATACATTGTTATATTTATTGTACAATAATTCAGCTTATTATTCATTACTCATTCCTTATTTTTACTCTCTTTTTACATTAGTTACAGTCACTTCCATTTTATATAACAATAACCTAGTGGAACTAAACAAGCAAACAGAACAAAAAAGCAAGATATGAGTTTTAAGAATATGAATAAAAAAGGAAATATTCTGAAATATTTTCATCTATAAAATACAAAATAATATGCAGGATATACTGTAAGCAAGGTAAATACAAAATAATTACATTCTTTGAAATATAAAAGTTCAATAAGTACTACATTTAAATTCCATATAGAATTGAAGGTCTTCCCAAGAATAACAGAACATTCAAAAACATTTTAATATCAATTAAAATAATCTTAAATAACTTCAAAGAAAAATCATAACTAATCATACCTTTATACAAAAGTAGAATCGGGCAGTATTAATGCACAACACATACACCAACTGCTCTCTGTTTGTATGAAGGGCTTAACAATGGTGACAGAAATGAAAGTTAGACTCTCTTTCAAAATGTTGACTCATTTTAAAATAACAATGTATTGACCAAATGTCTGAACAAATATTACAGCATTACAAAGGGTTTCCTCTTTTAAAAAATAAATAAAAACAAATATTGCAGAGTTTATAGAAGACCATTAACAAACTTTAGAGACTACTAATACGATCTTACCATCTCGAGCATCCATTATGCTTTGAGAGAAAGCACAGAAGAGCTCAGGAATGTATTGCAAGATGTGTCACATTAATAATGGCCCCATCAGAAACGTGATTAGAAGGAACTTTGCACACAACACTTCTGGTCCCTTAATTACTATTTTCAGTTTACAAAGTTTTGATAAAGTTTACACTCCACAACAAAAAAATGGGACTAATTAAACTATTTTACATTGTGTTACATTGCGTACAGACACATAAATAAATATGGTTGATTGGATAAAAATATTTGCAGATATTTTCTCATACTGCCTAAATGCAGCCATAACCTTTTTTTTTATTTTGCATGCCTCACAAGAAAGCTGTCAGACACCCTAATTCACAACAGGAAACAACTGAAACTCCCGTGTTTAGCTACAAGTAGTTTATAAGGAGTGTGCTGTAGTTGAAAAGATGACCTGACTAATGTGTCACACACAAAGTTTGAATGGGAAGAGCATCGGTTTATTTGTAGCACCACAACGCTGTGGTATTCAAAGATAGCAAGTGCTTGAAGTGGGCAGGTAGCAGTGGCACTCATCAAGGGAACTCCACCTTTCTTTAATATCTTATACTAATATACACATGCTCAAACCCCCAAGGGGGAGCCCCCACCACATCGTGTAAAAGTACTAATGAAATGTAAAGAGGAATAAGACGTTGACTAAACAAGAGTACGGCTAGTATTTTGGTTCCACTTCAGGCACTGCTTGTGAGCTGATACTGTAGTGTCTCAGCTGCGAAATGGCATATCTATAGGCTTAAGTGGTTGACTGAGCATTTGTTTTTGGCACCAAAAACAGTACAAATGTCAGTGGCCAGCGGACATCAGCCTGTGCAAATTAAAATGACTGGAAAAACAAATAACTAAGGGCTGTGCTCATCTGACTCCGGGCAATCAATGACATTCACAGGAGTGGGCCCCGTGCAGCTCTCAATGCAAAGAGACGAAAGAGTTAAAAGCAGGAGCCGGAGCAGACTACAGGAGTCAGAAGGATCAACAAGTAACAAACTAGACTGAAAGGAGCAAAAAGTGTGAAACTC
Organism: Polypterus bichir lapradei; assembly: GCA_026402145.1. Taxonomy (NCBI): domain Eukaryota; kingdom Metazoa; phylum Chordata; class Cladistia; order Polypteriformes; family Polypteridae; genus Polypterus; species Polypterus bichir. Next base: position 65,058,905 of record JANRMT010062790.1, on the reverse strand, counting down.
TCAATAGTGAGGATGAAACACCAGGGCACAGAAGTCAGGGTCATCTCCATGGAAGTAACGATGGAGAAGTGGCTGTCAGGGATCTAATAGTCAGAGCTTATTTATTTTCTTACTGTAACATTTTTTAAAGTTAATTTTTTAATCTTTATTGTAACCTTAGAGAAGAGTAAACCTTTCCTTTTTAATTATTTCCACAATCCATGTTCCTCCTCTATCTACACTGAGAGCTGCTACCACAGAAATGTAATTGTACTGTGTACACGAGAAAATAAATCAGAAATAAACAAATGACATTATATATCAAAGCACTGCCTTACTTTTTTTTTTAAAAAGATCGTGTCCTCCTGCATGCTTGTCATGTATTACAAGCTTGCAATACCAATCAGCACTCTTTAACACAGCTTTATGTGCTTTTTGCGGCTTGTTAGTTAAACACGTGATAAAAAAACTTAAAATATGCACTATAGCCAAGCCACGAACAAACACAACAAAGTAATTATTTTTTCTATAACATGTGCCAAGTCGCTTTTTTGTCAGAAGGTAGTAGAAAGAGAACAGAATCCGTTAGGTATGAGTGAGCAAAATTAGTAACTTCCATTTTCCTAAAATAAGAAACTTCTAGTTTCCTGCTGGTATACATTTATTTAAACCCATTTTATGATGAAGCAGACCTTTGAGTTTCATGCCAATACACAATCATGATTTGTAGTATGAACTTGGAACGAATCACTTTTGAATCTTCATAGTAACATTACTGATTACCGTTATGTGCTGATTTGTAGCAATCTGTGAGGCAACAATGCTGCTGCGCCCTGAGCTAAAATGTCTAAGCACAGGCTAGTGTTGACACTTTTCATAGAACATGGATACAGCAGTAATTGTACATGATCCACAAGCATCTCTCTATCACTCAAACCCCACTCCTCGGCAACAGTATCATAGTCGATGTTTTGAAATGCCAATGTAGCCATTAGAACTTTTAAGACATCACACAGCCCTAGTACTAACAAGGTTCCATTCCCACTTTATGACCACCAGAAGTAGCTTTGTGTTGCAACTTCTTCTGAAAGGTATTTAAGATGGCGGCACACTGCATTCAGTGTCTAAAATTTAGGATTTAATAACAATATTCTTTCGCAGTACTAGCTAGTTCCAAAAAGATTTTTAGGCAATTATACTTGAACATGTTTTGTCAACTTTATATTTTGGTTTACATATTAGGCTTGGTTGGTTTTTTTTTTTACTTTCAATCTCGTTTTCTTTATTTTTAAGGGGACCAGTTGTATGGCTACACAGGGGTTTTAGGTGTTTCACAGCATATTAATATTTGTATAACATGAAGCAAAATGCTGACCTTGCCATTGATACTACTTCTACCTTGCTTCTTTGAGCCAAATGACTTAAAAATCATTCACATTGTGAAGATGGCATCATTTATAGGAAGGTCACAGAAGAAGGCTCACTAGTGTTGCCTTTTGGATTTGCAGTATTGGGATTCCTTTAAGAGCTGACTACCTAAGCTAATTGAACAGGGTTACAAGGTGTCTTTTGTCTGTTCTCTTATACTGTGTGAAAAGAATAAAGTCTGAAATAGCGTAAGCCACCCTAATTTGGGATGTTGATAAGAAACCGCCACCTTATCGTGGTGGAGGGGTTTACGTGTCCCAGTGATACTAGGAGCTCTGTTGTCCAGGGCTTTATGCCCCTAGTATGGTCACCCAAGGGAAACTGGTCCTAGGTGTGGGATGAGACAAAGAGCGGTTCAACCAAACCTCCTATGAAGAACAAAAACCTTGGATGACGTTTTCCCTCGCCTGGACACGGGTCACCTGGGGCCCCCCTGGAGCCAGGCCTGGAGATGGGGCTCGATGGCGAGCGCCTGGTGGCCAGGCCTGCACCCGTGGGGCTCGGCCGGGCACAGCCCGAAGAGACAATGTGGGTCCCCCATCCCATGGGCTCACCACCTATAGGAGGGGCCAAGGAGGTTGGGTGGAGGCGGGGACCTTGGCAGTCTGATCCTCGGCTACAGAAGCTGGCTCTTGGGGCATGGAATGTCACCTCTCTGAAGGGGAAGGAGCCTGAGCTAGTGCGCAAGGTCGAGAGGTTCCGGCTAGATATAGTCAGGCTCACCTCGACTCACAGCTTGGACTCTGGAACTAATCTCCTTGAGAGGGGCTGGACTCTCTACCACTCTGGAGTTGCCCCTGGTGAGAGGCGCCGAGCGTCTGTGGGCATTATTGCCCACCCGACTTGGAGCCTGTTCATTGGGGTTTACCCCGGTGGACAAGAGGGTAGCCTGGAGTTCCTCAAGACTCTGGATGTTGTAGGACTATCTTGGCTGACATGTCTCTGCAACATCACATGGACATCGGGGACAGTGCCTCTGCATTGGCAGACCGGGGTGGTGGTCCCCCTCTTTAAGAAAGGGGACCGGAGGGTGTGTTCCAAATACGGAGGGATCACATTTCTCAGCCTCCCTGGAAAAGTCTATTCAGGGGTTCTGAATAGTTGAACCTCGGATTCAGGAGGAACAGTGTGGTTTTCGTCCTGGTCATGGAACAGTGGACCAGCTCTACACCCTTAGCAGGGTCCTGGAGGGTGCATGGGAGTTTGCCCAACCAGTCTACATATGTTTTGTGGACTTGGAAAAGGCGTTCGACCATGTCCCTCGGGGAATCCTGTGGGGGGTGCTCCGGGAGTATGGCGTACCTTACCCCCTGATAAGGGCTGTTCGGTCCTTGTACAACCGGTGTCAGAGCTTGGTCCGCATTTCCGGCGGTAAGTCGAACCCGTTTCCAGTGAGAGTTGGACTCTGCCAGGGCTGCCCTTTGTCACCGATTCTGTTCATAACTTATGGACAGAATTTCTAGGCACAGCCAGGGTGTTGAGGGGGTCCGGTTTGGTAGACTCAGGATTGGGTCACTGCTTTTTGCAGATGATGTTGTCCTGTTTGCTTCATCAGGCCGTGATCTTCAGCTCTCTATGAATCAATTCGCAGCTGAGTGTGAAGCAGTTGGGATGGGAATCAGCACCTCCTAATCTGAGCCGGAAAAGGGTAGAGTGCCCCCTCAGGGTTGGGAGTGAGATCCTGCCCCAAGTGGATGAGTTCAAGTATCTCGGGGTCTTGTTCACGAGTGAGGGAAGAATGGAGCATGAGATTGACAGGTGGATCTGTGCAGTGTCCGCAGTGATGTAGGCTCTGCATCGGTCTGTTGTGGTGAAAAAAGAGCTGAGCCATAAGGCAAAGCTCTCAATTTACCAGTCGATCTATGTTCCTTCCCCCACCTATGGTCATGAGCTATGGGTAGTGACCGAAAGAACGAGATCGCGAATACAAGCGGCTGAAACGAGTTTCCTCCGCAGGGTGTCTTGGATTTCCCTTAAAGATAGGGTGAGAAGCTCATTCATCCGGGAGGTGCTCAGAGTAGAGCCGCTGCTTCTCCACAAACAGAGGAGTCAGATGAGGTGGCTCAGGCATCTGATCAGGATGCCTCCTGGACGCCTCTCTGGCAGGGTGGTCCGGGCATGTCCAACCGGGTGGAGCCCCAAGGGAAGACCCAGGACACACTGGAGGGACTGTGTCTCCCGGCTGGCCTGGGAACGCCTCAGGATTCCCCTGGAAGAGATAGAAGAAGAGGCTGGGGAGAGGGAAGTCTGGGCATCTCTGCTCAAGCTGCTGCCTCCGCGAACCGACCTCGGATAAGCGGAAGAGGATGGATGGATGGAAGGATGGATAAGAAATGTAATGATTTACTTCTACTACTACTTTCAATATTAAAATGTGTGCTTCAATGTAAATATTTACTGTCTAAATATTAGAAAATTTTCATTTTTCAGAGGTCTATAGAGGGCTAGATCTAAAATAAAGTTTCAAAAGTATCCCTAGTAAATGTTCAAAAATCAAAAATCATCATTTTCATAATCACTGACCTTGAAACAGTCTAAAACAATACCCCGCATGCTTATGGTTGAAATTTGTCATTTTTAGCCTTCTACGAGTGGCTCTTAGAGGGCTGGAACCACCAGTAAAGAAACAAATATCTACATCATTGTTATTATCAGCAATCTCGAGATAGCATAAAATGATAATACATATGTTACCGATCCCCATTTTTTCAAAATTTAGCGAAAAGGAGTCATTTTGACATCTCATTAGGGGTAAACCCCTGGGTTCATAAGCTGAAGTAGCATGCACAACTTCAAGTCCTTCTGATCAATTTTGATGAAGACACCTATTGGCTTATTCCTTATCATAAAGGTGTAATTTCCTGTACAAAATATGGTTCAAAAATGCCTAAAACTGAGATTGTTTTTGGGTCTAGATGGCCAAAAATGGGGCAGAACCCCAAAAACCTTGACGTCTTTCATAAGTAGACATCAAGATGAGTCAAATGGTATATCATATGGGTTCTTGTACTGGTAAGTCAGGAAGTACAAAAAAAAAAGATTTAACAGAGTTAAATACACTTTTTTTTCCAATTTTACCAACTCTATAAACGAATCTGACCTTTTAAATTAACTATTTAAGCATTAAATACACTCCATCTCTAAACAAGGTGAGGTGTTATGTTTAAGCCAAGATAAGTTTCTTTTTTATGTCTTTTTAGTTTATTTTTTTTATTAATTGCAACATTTTTTGTTTATATTGTTAATTATATTAATTTGTTTAATTATATTTCCCTCTTTATTTTATGTGTCTATTATTTGATTTGCATGTGGGTAATCTTGTTCTCTCATGTTCCTTTGTTGGTGGTTCCCCAAGAGGCGGAGTGGCCATTATCTCACCACCCTCAGGGTGTAAAGAAATGCTTTGAAAGTGAGTTTGTTGCACTTCATTCAAAGAACGAATCAAAATAACAAAGAGTATTTGAGAAATTACTGATACATCAAGGGCAAATAACCATAGAGCAGAAGCCAAGGCCCCGGTCCTGTTACACAGTAATGACTGGCAGAATAAAACAAAAGTGTGACACTCAAATCTTGTGTATAAAGTATGTGAACCTTCTATTACCTAAGGGCTAATGATCAAGATTCAGACTTTCTAATGATCAATGGATCCCTAAATCAAACTTTCTTTGTTTTATGTACAAGATCATTATTTGTATAGCTTTAAAAAGAACCTTATTCTTATAGTTCAATAGAGAGGAACAGGTAGAAGCAAGACTGGCTGACAGCTCTTTATTTCAGGTTAGAAAGTAAGCAAAAATAAATAGTCAATTGCCTTTCTAATTTTCCTTAATGGAAAGGTGATGGGCAATTTATTTTAGCTAAAATCCAATACTGAAATAAAGAATGACCATCAAATATAGATTAAGTAACGGGGTTTTCAAGAATAACTTTCAGCCCTGCTTTTTCACATACACATACAGTATACATGAATAATCTCTGCTGAGTCCTGAGAAAATGATAAGGTAGGAATAAAGACTGCATAACTGGTATATTACATTTGCAGAAATTTGAAGCAGAAGAATTAAAGCTTCAATAAAAACAGAAAATAATTATGTGTGATTTGATTAAATACATCTTGTCATTTACTAAGTATCATTATACTGCAAAGAGTAATGTAAATTGCTGAATTACACATAAGGTATCTGTTTTTGTTTTTTTTCCAGTTCTTTCCATACCCTCTATTGAAAAGCAATTGCAACAGTCCAGGTTGTAACCTGAAAAAAAGAATTTCTTTCATAAATAAATTTCAGCTCCATATATACATAGTGTATATAGTGTTCCTGCTGCAGATATTTCTTTTTTATTTACAGTGACTCAATCTACTTACAGTAGATTCAAGAAGTATTCAGGCCCCTTCAAAAAGGTTTGCAAATACATTAAAAATCAAAAAACAGAAATATATCTTTTATATAAGTAGTCAGACCCTTAATTCAGCACTTTGTTGAAGTCCCTTTGGGAGCAATTACTGCTTTTAGTCATTTGGGTTAAATATCTACAAGCTTTGTACGGTTTGATTTAGGCAATTTATCCCACTCTTTCTGGCAGATCCTCTCAAGCCATGTTATATTGGATGGAAAGTATCTGTAAATTATCAGGTAAATTGCTATCATCAAGTCTCTCCACTGGTGTTCTATGGTGTTTAAATCTGGGTTAGGGCTATTCCACTCTGGAACAGTCAGAGATTTGTCTTGAAGACACACAAGCATTGTATTGGCTGTATTTATTGGGTCATGATCTTGCTGAAGGACAAACTGTCATTCCAGTGTGAGGTCATGTGCACTTGGAAGCAAGTTTTTTTTTTTTCTGGGACTTTTCATTATTTGACTGTATTCATCTTTCCCTCAATTCTGACCAGCCTTCCTATCCTTGTTTCTGAGAAGAAACCCAAAACTTGATGCTACGACCAACATACTTCTCCATAGGGATTGTATTAGGCAGGTGATGAACAATACCTAGTCTTTGCTAGATGTAGTGCTTAGAATTCTGTCCAAAAAGTTCAATTTTTGTGTTATCAGACCAAAGAATCTTTTTCCTCACGCTCTCAGAATCCTTTAAACTGTCACATGTCTTTTACTGAGAAGTGTCTTCTGTCTTGCCAGTCTACCATAACCGTCTGATAGATGGATTGCTCCTGAGATGTTTGTCCTTTGTGGACGAAACTCAGACCAGACAGCAGGTGCGGTTATAAAGCAGCTTTATTTTTCAGAGTCACGGTGAGAAGAGTTTCAGAAAAGCAGACAATCAAATATACATGATAGCGTCAGGGCTCTTCTGAACCCCATCTGTTGGGTGGGGTCCCATTTTATACCTCTAGAATGCGTGATTTAATATCATTATAAAATGCAACAATCACCATATTTATTATACACAATCCTTGAGCCCATTTAATGTCCCTTGTAAAACTTGATTTCTTGGCCCCTTTTGTTATGGCGTTCAGATGTAAGCTAAGGGAAAACGTGATAAGGCAGACTCATGTGTGGAATGCTCAGACCTTGAGTCCTTTGCACAAATATTTTTCTGTTTGCTAAAACAAAGCATGCTATTACATGGTTTTGTAAAGCTTAGTTCTCAGATATGAATTAGTACAAGGGAACGAAGAGAACATTCGTCTTTCACATTCCCCCCTTTTTTAGCAAACAAAAAATATTTGATTAGGGGAGAGTTGAGTGGGAAAGGGTAGGAGAGGGGGATGGAGTGGAGTGGGCGGAGGAGTGTGTGGTGGCTTTGCTGATCTGAAGCATTTTTTCTTCGTGTAAAAAGTAAGCCTTTGCCATAGAGGCAGTAAAATACTTGGATACAATGTATCTTATCAAGGGAACAATACAGCAAGCTACAAACAGGAGAATGATTAAAGCAACCGTAAGAGAGATGAAAACTGACTTAAGCAATTTAACCAGGTTGAGTGGAGGTGTGTTCTGATTCAGGACCCACAACAGTGGCTACAGCTCAGCTAAATGAGCCACCAGAAACTTGCAAACAGGAACAAAGCACAAGAAGTCCCCGGCGACTTGAAAATAGATCACCCTAAAATGTCCAAATATTGCTGTTCTTATAGCTGAAAGTTGCATACAATTTTTACCATTATGTTCTAGAAAATAATCTGTAGGAAGAACAAAAATCCAGCTTTCTTTCAAGCTGTGCTTTATATAGTGTCTTTCATACATTTATCAGTCCATCCATTTTCTAACACACTTCAGTTCAGGGTCATGGTCATCTGGCACCTATCAAAGTTGTGGGAACTGGAACCCTTGAACTGGATGCCATCCTATCACAGGGCACACTCGTTCACATGTCCATAAGAAACACCAGGCAAAAGTAAATTATCCAGTTAACCCAGTTTTGACATCTTCAGGATATGGCAGCAAACAAGGATACCATAATCAAGGGTGCCATCTTTTGCAATGTGAGATGTGAGTCCAAGCAGGCAGTCCTTCAACTTTAACCTCGTGTGGTGCCGACAGCAGAACTTGGAACGGTCCTCTCCACCGAGGGTGATGCCAATGTTTCCTTCGAGTATCTCTAACCAGAATCCCGGTTCCTAATGGAATCAGGGAGTCCTTTGATGGAGGACTAGTTCTCCAGGCCTGATTCACCTGCTCGTAGACTTCCTTCAGAGAAGCTCGGAGACCTGTAAGACTGGAAAGAAGATCATTGTCCACAGTATGCAGTGTAACATTATCTATGACCATGCTGACTGGCATGGGCTGTCTGGTCTGAATTTCGAATGGCGACAGCCCTAGCTGCCGATGTGTTCTTCCCCTTAATCCCATCAAGGCCAGAGGCAGAGTATCAGGCCAAGTTAAATTTGTTTGCTCACAGATTTTAGCCAATTTAGATTGCAAAGTACCATTGCATCGTTCCACAATACCTCCACTCTGGGGGTGGTATTTGCAAAAATGATGCACATTTATCTGGAGCCAGGTGGTTAATTCATTTATAACGGAATTTACAAAGTGTGTGCCATTATCAGTTTGTAATTTCTGCGGTATGCCCCATCTAGGAATGATTTCTTTTACCAAGGCTTTTGCCACAGTTTTGGCATCTGCATGTTTGGAAGGGAAAGCTTCCACCCAACACATCAACAATTACTAAACAGTGTTGGTACCCCTTTGATGGTGTTAATTCAATGAAGTCCATTTGAAGGTGTTCGAATGGACCCATTGGGTTAGGTGTAACGGCGGGACTTACCTGGGTGCCCTTTCCTACATTAAACTTTTGACATAATGCACAGCACCTGCAGAACTGCTCTGCATATGTAGAGAAACCTACAGCTTCCCAATGTTTTTCAACATCTTGAACCATGGCGTCTTTTCCAGCATCGTCTAGGCCATGGGCGATTTTTGCCATACCTGGGAAAGAAGCTTTAGGAAGGAAAGGTTTGTTAGTTTGCTTATGGGTCCAAACTCCATCAGAGAGGGACCCTTCTTTGGACTATTTTCTCTTCTCTGTGTCCGTGGCTGCACTCTGTAAAGAAATAATTTGATTATCAGTGTCCTGGTGATTTCTCTGTTGGAATAAAGAGATTGGTGTGTTATTATACGCAGCCCGTTTAGCAAGATGATCAGCTAATTTGTTTCCTTTGCTGACAGGATCCTGTTTTCCTGTGAGAGCTTGACATTTAACGATCGCTAGCTTTGATGGTTTCGTTATGGCCTCTAAGAGGGATTCTATTAGTTTTTGATGCTGAATGGGC
>JANRMT010062790.1:65026562-65049753 GCA_026402145.1 Polypterus bichir lapradei | reverse complement strand
TTATGGCCTCTAAGAGGGATTCTATTAGTTTTTGATGCTGAATGGGCTTGCCAGTACTGGTCTTGAATCCCCTGAGTTTTCATAATGCCCCATGATCATGGCAGACTCCAAAAGCATATCTAGAATCAGTATAGATAGTTACAATTTTTCCCTCTGACAACTGACAAGCTCGGGTGAGAGCTATCAACTCAGCTGCCTGCGCACTTAAACTTGAAGAAATTCGGTTTGCTTCCAGCAGGTGGTCACCTTTGACCACTACATAGCTGGTTGAAGGTGTTCCATTTTCCAATCGTAAAGAACATCCATCCACAAAAATTATCTCTCCTGTTCATAGGGATGTTTCGGGTATGTCTGGTGTAGGTTTTATAACCTTAGTTATTTCGTCATGACAATTGTGGGGCTCCCCTTGATTTTCAGTTGGAAGAAGTGTAGCTGGATTTAAGGTGGAGCACCTTTCTATGGTAACGTTTGACAACGTACAGAGTACATTTTGATAGTGTATTGCCCTAGCAGTAATGAGATGTGAGGTTTTAACCTGTACTAAAATGGAGTGTACGGCGTGAGGCACTTTTACCACTAGGGGGCTCATGAGCACTATATCTGTACTGGCTAGCACGGCCTCTGTTGTGGCTTTTACAGCTCTGAGACAGGTTGGAAGTCCCGCAGCCACTGGATCCAATTTTTTTCGAAAAATAGGCTAAGCCTTTGTTTTTTCTCCATGGAATTGTGTAAGAACTGCATTCATATATCCCCCCTTTTCGTCCACGAACAGAGTGAATGGATGAGATAGTCAACAATCCCAACGCATGCGCAAACAGTAGGGCACTCTTTTTTTTTTTTAAGTCACATAGAGCCTTCTCAGCTTGATCATTCCATGCCACCTGACCAGAAACGGGGGAGATCAGGGGTGATCGCTAAAGGTTGCAAAAGCTGTGCTCTTTCAGTGAAGTTTAAAATCCATTGCCGGCAGTATCCTAGAATGCCTAAATAGAGACATAACCTGTTGCTTTGTAACAGGTCTAGGAAGATTTTGAATGGTGTTTATACAATCGCTAGAGAGAGAGAGCTCTTGTTTCAAAAGAAATGTCATGACCTGAATATTTCACAGTTGTTTGAATTAACTGCAGTTTTGTTTTAGAAACTTTATGGCCATTTTCTGCTAAAAATAATAACAATTTCTGAGTATCACGTGCACAATCTTCTTCTGTAGTACTACACATTATATCATCTACATACTGTATCAATACACTGTCTTTATCTGGCCTTCTAAATTTTGAGCAAGAGCTTATCCAATACACAAGGACTACAGTATATCCCTGAGGCATAACAGTCCATGTCCAACGGCGGTTTTGGAAAGTAAAGGCAAACCAGAATTGAGAGTCGGGGTGCACGGGAATAGAAATATAAGCATTAGCAAGGTCAATAACAGAGAAATAACGGGCGGACGAGGGTATTGTAGAAAGAATAGTGGAAGGATTAGGAACAATAGGTGCCCTAGGAAAAAACTGCAGAATTAACTTGTCGAAAATCTTGAACAAAATGCCATGAACCGTCAGCCTTTTAAACAGGTAAAACGGGGAAGTTGACTGGAGAGTATTTAATTTGAATGATTGCTCCACGTTTCACGAGATCGGAATGTACGGCGGAGATGCCAGCCTCTGCTTCTGGAGACAGAGGATACTGGGCGTGATGCGGGCGGAAGGACGATTTTGGGTAAATCACCAGTGGCTCACAGTGCGCTATCCTTCCATAATCATTTGTCCCCTGGGACCAAAGTGCATCGGGAAGTGAGGAAAGCCAAGAGAGAGAGATGGTTTGCAATGAAAAAGCAGAAAGGGAAGGACGGCACAATGCACGATGTACTAAAAAATAATTTTGAAGCCCAACTTTAGTTATCAAATGATCTGAGGTATCAAAAATACCCGGAGCAACGTGCAGCCAGTTCGTCCTATTGAAACATTGTTCCACCCATTCCACAATTTCAACTCAGTGAATGGTGCTAGAATTGGCTAAAGAAAACATGGGGAACTGAATCTCCTAAATAGAAAACGCTTTGTGAATATGTGAAGTGCACTGACAGCAGCAGCTGTGTTGGATGAGGAAAAAAATGCTAGGGATATGAAGGGTCTCTGGGCTAGTACCTGATTAGAGAAAAGATTCTTTTTTTTTTTTACCGTGTCCTGTTCGGCTGTGAAGCAATCAGAATTGATTTCTGAATGCTGGCGACTAGCCTTACAGTTTTTCTCTCAGGTGGAGCGTTACAGCTTCTGCTGACGTCACGCCTGATACCAAAACTTTATTAGAAATATTTTCAGATGTTTTTAAGATTCGAACCGGACACGGAGACAAAAATGAAAGAAAAAGAAGAGAGAAAAGGAGGAGATGGAGGTAAAGGGGGAAGGGGGGATTTTCGTATAGAATAAACAATAAATGAACCAGAATCCGCTTCTAGACCTGCAGAAAGAGAGGGGAAAAAAAAAAAAAAACCACAAGACAAAAACATTGCTGCATCAGCTACATGAAGATATATAAAAGTAAAAATGTTTGCTAACAATCACACAGTAATTATTACTAAGGCATTTAGGGCCAACCACAGCCTTAGGTCATGTGCTGAAGATGTCCAAGTCATACTTATGAAAGCACCATGTGAGCACCTGTGTGCGTACGCACGCTTTTATGTGTAAGGTTTCTCTATAGGAGCGTCCAATAGTGAATGTGAAGGGCCACAGACCTGCCCCCAAAAACATGCGGAAGATGGAGGGAGTTCCAAGCCCAGAAATCCAGTGGTCACCCCAGAGTGCGGAGACCCCAGGGAGACCGTCACCAGAGAAGCCCCAACCCCCCCTCGAGAGGCGCAGAGGATCACTTTGGGGGCCACAACCAGCAGCCGGCAGAGTCCCGGGAGATATCAACAGCTAGCCCCCAGGCCCGCCCGTAGCCGCTCACCCCGGAGCCGGCCGGGCCCGGGACCCAGCAGCCCGGGACACAAGGGCGACCCACCCTGCCGAGGACCCAACAGAGCCCAGGGACCCAGATCCCACCAGGCAGCCACCGGGAGCGACCAGACAGATGTTTAAAAAAAAAAAATGTGGCAGGGGGAGGGTAGGCGAAGATGTTGTAGCATTGCCAGATGTCCCAGGAGAGGGGAGGAGTCCAAAACCCCACCTGACATATACAGTCACATACAAACACAGTCATACACTTCCTCCCTCATGCTCTCACATACACATACAACCCAAGACTTACAAGGATGTACGCCAGACACCCATTCACACTCCCCATACACACCCTACTAACTCTGGTCCTGGTGCTGCCGTACCAAAGGCACAACCATTCCCGGACGCCAGAGTTAGCCCCGTTCCGCTGGGGTAATAATGAGCAGGCACCCCCGTCCAACGCAGAGCAAAGCAACTCACCACTCCAGACCACAGGCAGACGGCCAGCTCCCACTCCTAGCCTCCAGCCCCGGGCAGCTAACTGAGAACAGAGGTGTGATAAGACCTCTAGTCTCCCTCCGCCGGCTCCAATGTAATGTTAATGTGTGTTGATAAGGTGCATTTTGTGGTTGGGGGGGGCGCGGGCAGCGCTGGCATCATGTGGCCTACACCAGCTGATGCCAACACACAGCCCCACTTCCCCCCCAAAACCCTCCGTGACTAGGTGCAGTTTAAAATTGGAAGTGGGCACTGGCACTCAGAGTGAGGCTGAAATTTCCCCCCACCGGATGCCGTTGAGTGTGCTCACTCCCAAGGCCCTAAGTGTGCATTTGTATGAAATGTTGTTTGTGGAAGTGTTTAATGTGCAAATAAAATTGGGGAATAGGCTGCCACAGGACTGCAGAAATGGGATCCATACCCGCACCCCCTGACTTACCCACACCCCAAGGCCCTATGTGCATGTTTGTGTGATGATGTGAAGGAGCAGGAGGAGGGAAATGTCTGAGGATGGGGAGGAACGGCTAAGGGGCCTGAGCCCTCCAGGGAGCCAGCACCCCTACTGGCCCCAATAGGCACCTCTGCTCCCAAAATCCAGCCCATCTAGCCACGGCCCAAAGCAGCAGCATCACAGAGCCCCACGGAGTCTGAGGCTACCAACCCACACCACCCCAGCAGAGTATTTACTCCCATCCCCACATTTACTCAACATTCAGACTAAGTAAGACATAAGACACCCAGGTAAAGTTGGATCCCCCCCCTCTCGGACATCCCCCTCCCCCATGGCGGAGCCAGGACCCGGCACCGGCGCATGTTCCGGCCCTCTTCCCGGCAGCGTACATGTCAGGACCCAATCCCCAAGGCCCCACCCAGACCCACCCAGGGGCGATGCAGCCACCAAGGCAGCGATCCGCAGCCACCGTCAAGACCCCCCAAGGCCCCACACACAACTACCAGAAGTCCACCCCCCGAGGCAACCCAAGCACCACCAGAGTGGGGTAGCAGCCCCCCAGCCCAAGACCCCCCCTAGTGAACCCACCCCCAGGGATCCTCCAGACACTCTAAGCTCAGACTCTCCACCACATCAACCACAGCATCCCGCAGGACAATATCAATGACCCTCCATCATCGCTATGTGATGGAACCGATCAAAGGAGCCCAGAGAGATTGATTTGAAGTGGAGGCAGAGGCTGTCTCAAGTGTAATATGATCCAATAAAAGATTTCTATACTGGTTAATGCAAAGATTATCTTTGTTTTTCCAGTTTTTGAGGATAGTTTTCTTAGTGATGCATATGGCAGTGAGAACCACGTGAACCAAATTTGTTTCAATCGGGACATCCTCTAGGTTCCCCAGCAGGCAAAATGAGGGGGAAGTTGGGATATCACATTTCAGACACTTTGACAGGTCTTCACATACTCTATACCAGAATCCCTGAACAGGTGGACATGACCACAGTGCGTGGATATAACTGTCAGGAATGTTGTCTGTGCAGTGTGTGCAGGTGTCAGATGGCACAAATCCCATCCTGAACATCTGATGACCTGTATAGTGCACTCTATGTAGAATTTTGTATTGAATTAATTGTAAATTGGGGTTTCTGATCATTTTAAAAGTTTTTAAACAAGTTTGGGACCAGAAAGTCTGGTCAAAGCTAACTAATAGATCCGCCTCCCATTTACCTATAGGAATTGCTATTGTATCATCTATTTTGGTCAATGTTTTATATACTTTAGACAGTAATTTGGGGTGTTTGAGATTACAGAAGTCTAATACCCTTGATGGTGTTTGTAATTCTACTTTATTAAGCTTAATTTTTTCTTTAACTACTGATTTAATTTCGAGATATTCTAAAAATCTATTCTTGTCTATCCCAAATTGGGAGACTATTCTGTTAAATGGAGTGAAATCCAATCCTTCAAATATGTGTTCCATGTATAGAATTCCTTTACTTTTCCAGTATGGGAAGTTCATCATTTTATTGTTTTGCAATATGTCAGGATTATTCCAGATGGGTGTGCGTCTGCATGGAATTAGTGAAGACTCTGTCATTTTTAGATATTCCCACCATGCTGTCAGTGAGGTGCTAATATTAATACTTTTAAAGCTTTCATGCTTTCTTATTTTTGAGCTAATAAACGGTAGATCCGAAAGCTCTATAGTATTGCAAAGTGTCTGTTCTACATCTAACCAGGACTCATCCAGCGGGTTATGTTGCAACCATCTTGGTATATATTGGAGCCTGTTGGCTAAGAAATAATGATAGAAGTTGGGTAGATCCAGCCCTCCTCTATCTTTGGTCTTCTGTAGTGTTTTTAAGCTAATTCGTGGAGGTTTATCCAAAGGAATTTAGTGATGGAGGAATCCAGGGATCTAAACCAATCAGATGATGGCTTGTTTGGGATCATTGAAAATAAGTAATTGATTCTTGGTAAAACCATCATTTTAATTGTGGCAACCCTCCCCATAAGTGATATCGGTAAGGATTTCCATCTAGCAAGATCATCTTCCACTTTCTTTAATAGTGGGATGTAGTTTAGTTTAGTTAGATCTGCCAGCATGGGAGAGACATGAATGCCCAGATATGTAATATTCCCTGATTCCAATTGTGTATTAAGGGAATTGACAAAAGAAAAATTAATTGGGAGAACTGTAGATTTTAACCAGTTTATTGAGTAATCTGAAACTCTTGAAAAGGAGTTTATTAGTTCAATTGCTTGGGAGAGAGAGGATTGAGAATTCTGGAGAAAAAGTAACACGTCATCTGCATAAAGACTGATTTTATGTTCTATGTTCTTACACTTTATGCCTTTAATAACTGTAGTTTGCCTGATTGCTGCTGCTAGTGGTTCAATAAAAATAGCAAATAGCGAGGGGGAGAGTGGGCATCCCTGCCTGGTCCCCCTCTGAAGACAGAAGCTAGCTGATGTTTGGTCATTTGTCCTGACGCATGCTGTTAGTGAACTGTATAATATTTTTAACCAGTTTATGAAGAAGTTTCCAAAACCAAATTTATGTAAAGTTGCAAATAAGAACTTTCACTTAACTCTGTCAAAACCTTTTCTGCATCGAGAGATAATATACTGGTTTCCATGTTTCTGCTGTAAGAAAAGTCTATTAAGTTAAGTAATCTACGTGAATTTGTGGATGAATGTCTCCCCTTAATGAAACCAGTTTGGTCTGGGTGTATTATGAAAGGGGTTACCTTCTCTAATCTTTTTGCAAGGGCTTTACAAATTATTTTGAGGTCAACATTAATAAGAGAAATGGGGCGATAGCTGGTAGGAAATATAGGATCTTTGCCTGGTTTTAACAGGAGACTAATGTTGGCTGAATTCATGTTTGGCTGTAGTCTACCATTTTCTTCTATTTCACTCATCATTCTGAAAAATGTTGGAGCCAGAATGATCCAGAATTCTTTGTAGACTCTGCTGGAAACCCATCTGGACCGGGAGCCTTTCTATTAGGCATGGAGTTAAGAGCTTCCTGGAGCTCATCTGATGTTAATGGTGAGTCCAGGACTGTAGCTTGGCTATCTGATAATTTAGGAAGTATTATCCTGTCTAGAAACTCATTGATCTCATTATCTGATGGGTTAATCTGTGGTGAGTACAAGGTTTTGTAAAAATCTCTGAAAGTGTTGTTTATTCTTTCAGGATCATATACTATATTCCCAGTTGAGTCTTTAACAGCAGATATGGCAGTTTTCTCTTTGTTTATTTTTAACTGGTTGGCTAAAAACTTGCCTGATTTATTACCGTGTTCAAAGTTTTCTATTCGTAGTCTTTGTACTAAAAATTGTATTTTTTTGTCAATAATTCCTTTAAGTTCTTGTTTACTTTTACGCAATTTGTTTTGTAATTCTACTTCTGCGGATGCCTCTAAAGATTTAATGATTTCTTCTAATTCCTGAATACGTTTGTTTTCTATTTTTTTCTTATGTGATGAGAAGGAGATTATTTTACCTCTCATCACTGCTTTCCCTGCCTCCCAGAGAACAGATGCTGATGTTCCAGGCAGGTCATTGTGTTCTAAATATAAAGCCCACTCTTTTTTATAATATTCCACAAAACCTTCGTCTCTAAGCAGTGACGTATTAAACCTCCAGTTTTTACTTGATGGGATTGTTTTCTTATTTAACAGAGTTAAAGAAATTGGAGCATGATCGCTGACAACTATAGGGTGTATCTCAGTGTCTGAAATGTCAGCCAATAATGAGCTGCTGACTAGAAAATAGTCCAAATGTGAGTGAGAGTGATGAACGTGTGAGAAAAAAGTATACTCTCTACGGCTGAGATAAAAAGATCGCCATGCATCACAAAGCCCATAATCCCTCATATACTGTTTGACTATATTAGTGGAATGCCAATTGCGCTGAGTCCCAGCTGTACTGAGCCTGTCTGAAGAATAATCAATCCAAAAATTAAAATCTCCCGCAAGTATAAGTGGACAGTCCAAGTGTTCGGAGAGTACAGAGAAAAAATTATAAAAGAATGCGGGGTCATCTATGTTTGGACAGTATATGCTAACAATACATAAGCTTTGATTTTGTATAGATAGTTTTAGTATTATAAATCTACCATCTGGATCTGAGACTGTGTCCAATACTGTGAAATTGGTATTTTTGTGTATTAAAATAGCTACACCTCTTTGTCTAGAGTTATAGGGGGCAGAGAACAGTCTGGGAAACTCAGATGTTTTAAGTTCATCTGCAACTGTGGCAGACCTATGAGTCTCTTGTAATAAGACAACATCTGCCTGCATTCTTTTAAGCTGATCAAAAATCTTTAATCTCTTCTCTCTAGAGCCAGTTCCGTGAACATTCCAACTGACAAACCTTAGTGTACCCATAGTTGTGTGTGTGAGTAGCTAATGTATGGTGCCTTCATGTGAATAAATTAAGTAAATAAATGTATAATTTAATCTGAAAAAATAAAGCAATAAATAAGTAAATAAATAAAAAAAATATATATGTATAATAATGCTAATAACAATAATAATATTATTAATGCTGAAAATAATAATAATAATATTAATACTGAAATAATAATAATAATAATATGATAATAATTATAATAATAGTGCTAATGATAATAATAATAATGCTAATAATAATAATAGTGCTGATAATAATAATAATAATGCTGATGATAATAGTGCTGATGATAATAATAATAATAATTATAATGCTGATAATAATAATAATAATAATACTAATGCTGATAATAATAATAATAATACTAATAATTATTATTATTACTAATAAGAGCTGATATGACAAAAACCGGTGCATCAAAGTGGAACCACTGGAATGAAGCTGAACCCGAAGAGGTTTAGACAACAGCAAAACATGAGGTTGTCCAGAAGCAATAAGCACAGTCACTGTATCTTTCGAGGCAGACTAGAAAAGCAGTTTTAGTGCCATTCACCAGCAAAGTCAATAAAGGATCTGTGTCCGCATGGCGAGTGAGCAAAGGCAATTGAAGAGAATGGCTGGGGGTCCCTGTGAAAGGAATATCCTCAGGTTCAGGTAAGGAAGGCGTGGGAGGAAGCTGATGTGGGCAATTGCGGCAGAATTGTCCCATCGTAACAGGCAAGATGTGTAGGTGCTTGATCTGAGGGGAGAGGCGGCTGAGCAGTCGAAGAATTCGGATAAGGGAGTAAAAATCCACGACCTCTCCCCCGGCCTCGCCCCTGTCCTCAGAAAAATCCACGTCCTCGACCCCTGCCTGAGGCAGCTCCACCTGCATAATAATTCATTTGTGCCATGATTAACTTGTTCTGAGTATCTGACTCTTTTTGCTTAGTCTGTCGTTCAGCATGCGCCGCGTGTCTTTAAACTTCATCAAAAGTGGCACTTTCCCATCCAAATACAGGACGTGCGTACTTTATTTTGAATATCACTTCTGAGTCCTGACATAAAAGGAGGAACTGCTGCCTTGGCACGGTCGTCTGGGCTGTCTAAGCCAGAATGGTTTGTCATCAAGTCCTGAATGCGGTGTGCTCATTCATCTTCGTCTCATCTTTCTTTTGTTTGGCAGCTGAAATAAGGTGCCAGTCGGTGCCCTTTTTATATTTTGCAGCTATTGCAGTTTTCACGGGTTCCCATTGCGCAAGGAAAGGACCCTCATTATTTTGTCCACGAGGCAATGCCTCATTCCACTGCCACTGTTCTCCATTATGCTGCCCATGATTGACAGTAGCACAAGTAGTGCCCATCTTTCTGTGTAGCACCTGGGTCCATTCAGCCACACTGGGTTTGTATATGTTGTCTAGTTGCTGCACCTGTTCCACAAACTTCAACCCACCAATTACCTTAGAATCAGGCAATTCGGACACTACGTCTCTCAGCTCTTGAATATCCCAGTTACGATGTATCATTACCGTAGTGGGGTTATTGTTTCCTGGGGGTTGTGTGGGATCGTGTCGGGGGTTAGGGACCTCAATTAAAGGGCATGAAAATGTGGGTGCTAAAGGTTTAGGGGACTTAAACGGGGTAAGGTTTTCAGGGGACTTATCTCTGAGGGTCTTGCTTCTAGTACGTTGTGAAATGGAGGGCTTTTTGTGTGAGTTAGAAGAGCCTTCCATAGCCCCTAACAAGTGGCCGTTAGTCTCATTATCCGGATGTGTAAGTGAGGAGGGGTCACACTGATATTGTTCATCAAAGAAATCATCATTAACTTGGGCATCAGTAACCACAGGAGCCGTTGGGGTAAGGGGTGAAAGAGGCGGTGGAAGGGGTTGTGGGTAAAGTGTTGGGGAAGAAATCACAGGATATAAGGGGTCTTTTTTATCACTCCTTTTCCTCCTTCCTTCAGACTGGGGTCCCGAATCAGCCTGCAACTTAAAGCTCATTCCGTTTCTGTGCCGCTTCCAACGTACGGTCTTTAATAACCAATTCCCATCTGTCATACATATCCATCCGATAAGGACCTCCATTACAACAACCCTGTGTATTTCTGCACAGTATTTTTTTAATGTCCTGTATCTCATTCATATCTCTGGTTCCTTCCACTACGGCATCTACCTGCACTGTCCTTATTCCACTTTCTACATGCCTTTTTAAAATCTAATCCTGTCTTCTTTTCAATGAGCTTTCTAGGGGACCTGCCTTTCGATCCTGACAGCGCACTAGGAGCCTGGCGATCCCCCGAAAATAATCCTTCTAACATTAGGTTTTTAGGACTCAGGGGGGACTGTTTGACTGGCTTGCTGATTGTTTTTTCCCATAGTAAGCGGCAGGATCTCAGCAGAAAATGACTCAGCCTTCGATAAACCCCGTTCCACCCGCCGTCCGCTCCTATCCCCGGATTACAGCTTCAGGTGACTTCGTGTCCGTTTATTCGCATCAGCAGAATCCTACATCAATACGCCCCGTGGAGTCCGGGATATGGAGGTTTTAATCTCGATCCCTTCATCAGACGGTGTGTATGCGTCAATCTGCCAGGGTATTGTCTCCGTCACCTTAGCAACCCGTTGAGACAAGAGTATGACCAGACAGCGGATGAAAAACTCGACCTCCCGTTTATTTAGACACACATTCTCTAAATACGCCCTTTCACCCCCATTCCTCTAATTATTATAGGAGCGTGCCACTCGCCCCTTTCTAATACACTTCACAGGGGTGACTAGCTAACATTCACACTGTGCCATTTTCCGTAGGGTCTCAAAGTCACCTTCCGTGAGTCCCTAGAACCCTCCTATGGGTCTGATACAGTATGCTCTCTTATTCTTTATTTTGCATATGCTTTTATTCTTTTTCTTTCTATATTCATATTACTTCTAGCACACCAGTCAAACTCAACTAACAGGAATCCCCCGATCTACTCATCGTGACTCCATCCACCTGCCTGGAAATGCCCGTCAAGTCGTGCCTCGTATCGGCTAGGAGGAGGTCAGGGACTCCCCACGCAGGAAACGCCCAAGACAGGCCAATCCTACATTTACCAAAGCTGGACCCGACCCGGCCAGAATCTTCTCCACCACGGTCCTCTGGACGATCCTGCACGAGGAGCCATCTGCCGTCTCCTGCCCCACGTTGGGCGCCAAAACGAAAACTCAGACCAGACAGCAGGTGCGGTTATAAAGCAGCTTTATTTTTCAGAGTCATGGTGAGAAGAGTTTCAGAAAAGCAGACAATCAAATATACATGACAGCGTCAGGGCTCTTCTGAACCCCGTCTGTTGGGTGGGGTCCCGTTTTATACCTCTAGAATGCGTGATTTAATATGATTATAAAATGCAACAGTCACCATATTTATTATACACAATCCTTGAGCCCATTTAATGTCCCTTGTAAAACTTGATTTCTTGGCCCCTTTTGTTATGGCGTTCAGATGTAAGCTAAGGGAAAACGTGATAAGGCAGACTCATGTGTGGAATGCTCAGACCTTGAGTCCTTTGCACAAATATTTTTCTGTTTGCTAAAACAAAGCATGCTATTACATGGTTTTGTAAAGCTTACTTCTCAGATATGAATTAGTACAAGGGAACGAAGAGAACATTCGTCTTCCACACCTTCTGACAGGTTCCTCCATATCAGCAGAGGAATTCTGAAGCTCTGTTATAGTGATCATTAAGTTTTTGGTCACCTCCCTGAGCAAGGCATTTCTTGTTCAGTTCCTCAGTTTGGCCCAATGGCCAGCATTAAGAACAGTTCTGGTAGTTCCAAACCTCTTCTATTTTACAATTATTGAGGCCACCACACTCCTAGGAACACCCGAAGCTTTAGAAATAGTTTATACCCTTGCCAACATCAATGCATCAGCACCATTTTATCAAAAAGGTCCATTGAGGGATCCTTGGACGTTATAGCTTGGTTTTTGATCTGACATGAGTTTGTGGGATCTTGTATACAAAGGTGTGTACCTTTCTAAATGTCGTCCAATTAATTTGTTTTGCTACATGTAAACTCTAATCAAGTTCAAGATTTGATGCATCTGACCACAATTTGAAGTTCCACAGAAATGGTCCCAAATAATTACACTGTGTGAATGAGCAATTTCAGTTTTTTATTTTTGGTAAAGTTGCAGACCTTTCTGAAAATATATTTTCACTTTGTCCTAATGGCTTAGAGGTGAGATTGATAGAAAAACATGACAAATGTATCCATTTAAAAATAAACCTACAACATGATGAAGTGTGCAGAACATGAGTGAGTCTGAATACCAACTGAATCTACTGTATACTTGGCATGCCATGTGCAAAGAGGCAGGTTTTCAGTCTTTTGCTGTAATAATATTTTTTTGAATTTTCATGCAACCAAAAAACAATTTACTTATTGTTTAAATGAAACAATATGATCTCATGAAACTATTTCACCAAAACATGATATACTTCAATTCAGGCCCCAAGATCAAAAATGAAACCCAAAATGATAATAATTTAGCACTTTAATAATAAAAGGAAATTGACACTATTTGAAAATCATCATTGTTTTTTACCTTAATAATGAAAATACTGATCAGTAGAATTGTTTTAATACTTGTCTGTGTAATAATATTTCATATATTTGTGTTGTAGTCAAATCCATGATTTACTTTTTAAATGATCAAGAAATTGCACATGCATCGTTTTTGCCAGTAATTGTAAATTACACACAAGAAAAATTGACTGTAATTGCTTTCTTATTACAATGCACTGCAATTACTATTTAAGTTACTGACTTTGTACTTTCTGGTCACTGAATCGGATGAAAACTGCTGAAATGCATCTTGACAATCTTTTGATCTCATAGTCATTAAAAAATATGTGATCTACTTACAAACAGTTCTAGTTTCAGCTAATAGCAGTTTCACTCCTCTCTTCTTTACAACACCACAACCTTTGCATGCAGTAATTACAGGACTTTTAGATAGGGCTATCTTCTTACACCAGGCAGCAATTTTGCAAAACCAGTTATTAAAAACCTCTTGCTGTGAAAAAAAAAAATCTATAAGTATCTGTAAGTATCCAGTATTTACTGAGTCATTTTAAAAATGTACATAGACTCTAAAAATCTGATTTATTAAGGAATATTTAATAAACCATAAGAAGAAAACTTGGATTATGATATTCTTATAAATGTTACTAATGGAGATTACTTTGATATAACATTACAAAATATTGTCAAATCTTCTTAATTCAGTTAAATTAGACCAGAGCTTGTCCCAGCAGGATTGGACACAACGTAAGAAAATACAAACAGGAGTGCATCACAAGACACACTCATGAACACATCCACACTCACACTTACTGTAATATGGAGAATGTACAGCAACAATTTACATTATTAAGTGTAACTTATTATCATGCACTTATACTAAAGTTATTCATTACTCACCTTCTTAAATATGCCGTGCTGTAATTAGGCATTGTTACTGTAGCAACAGTAACTGTAAAGGAAACACATTTGTTATTCGTCTATCATTATAGACTACTATAAAAAGGTGATATCCTTTTACTAGAGACAAATGATAAAATTAATAACAATAATACAATTAATTAAAAAATGTTTTAAGCAATGAGCAATCAAATTAAAAAAGCATTTAATGTATGAAAGAAAATAATTTGTTAAAACATACATTGACACAACACCCACTGAAAAAATATTTAGAAAAAGAGTTCACAAGTACAATCAAGCTTCATGTATATTAAGGAAAAGAAAAAAATCTAGGCTGATGCGTATATAAACACCACATAAATGTGTTTTGAGGGGATTGATTCATATTTAAATTGAAACATACAAAACAATCATAAATAGTATATGAAACATACATATCCATACAAACATTTAAAGTGAAGTAAGGTAATGTTTAAAGTTCTTAAATTATTCAACATAAATGTTTTATAATACAGTTCACTGTGATGGGGGAATATTCTGTGTTGCTAATTGGATCAAATAGTGTTTAAATTAAATATAATTGTACCTGCCCTGTAAAAAAAAAAAGCTGATGCATTTTTGGGGGATCTTGCACATCTTCAGGTCTTTTGGTAGACCTAGTTCTGTGTCTAATATCCAAAAAATATGTAATTATATAAAGAGAGAAAAAAAAATTACAAA
This sequence comes from Polypterus bichir lapradei, assembly GCA_026402145.1. Taxonomy (NCBI): domain Eukaryota; kingdom Metazoa; phylum Chordata; class Cladistia; order Polypteriformes; family Polypteridae; genus Polypterus; species Polypterus bichir. The sequence continues at coordinate 65,035,279 of JANRMT010062790.1, read as the reverse complement.
AATAGAATGAAAAAGAGAAAATAAAAATTAGAAAATATATGGTACAGATAATAGACATACCTATATTTCTGGTTTACCTGTATTAGAACAACAAAAACACTCCTCAAACTAAATTCTTAGATTCTGTAACATGCATTGTTAAATATTACTATACATAATCATCCCAAGTATGAAATAAATGTACAGTAAATAAAATATAGCACAACATACAAGAGCACTATTTATATTTACTGGATTTTTATTTTACATTTATTTCATGCTTGGGATAAATATGCCTCACATTGTTTACATTTTTCTTAAAAAGGCAAAATTGTTTTTCTAGTTTCTCAGGCAATTTCTTTTCAGGGTATTTTTCCTTTGTTTTGTACTCTTGTTTGTTCCTGACTACAAGCCTACACTGTTCTTTTGATCTGATGGCAATCTCAGCATTTGGTAAATGAACTCTACTTAGTTCTGACTACTCTCTCTCTTTCTGCCCTTTAAACGATATTACTGTCTTACCTATAAGACAAGTATCGATCATTCAGATCTTTTACAAGGAAGGATCAAATTGGTCACAATGCCATGAGGTAGGCGTCCTCAAAAATTGGAAGGATTTTAAGTTCCTTTGAAAAAACTGGAAACACATCGTGCATTGTCAATGAATGTTAAGTGGAGTGCTACGAAAAACAACATTTTCTTCTTTCTTTAGTTTTTGTTTGTTCCACATCTGGGCATTACCGAAGAAGTTTTAAAATATGACCATCAAACATAAGATTCATTATAACAAAATTACATGATTTAAAATCTATTTTCAATCAGAAAATCCCATATACTACGGAAAAGTTAGGATTATAATCATAAACTACACTAAAACCCTTACCCTGATCCTGAACAAAGGGCTAATTAGTAAGAAAAAAGAGACCCACTGTGTTATACAACCTTTAATTAATTAAAACAATAGGAGTTTAGCAGAGACATAGGCTGGAACTCAGCAGATTTATTTTAAATTAACAGCAATTAAATCAAGCCAAATTATTAAAAAAAAGTTCTGTACTATTCCACAGAAAGAAAATTGCATTTTCTATAGTATTAGATTGTATAAAATATCATTTTTCCCATTGAGTTATGAAGGGTGCATTAGGATTCATTCTGGTGAGCAAAATTAGTCGCCACACTAGCTATGCAGTGTATGAAATAACAGTCAGTTTAACTTCATCTAAAATAATGCCAAAGACTACTGTTAGCAAATCTGCTATGATTATGAATCCTGATGGATAAGATAAAAAATTCAGAAGGGGTTTAATTTTGGGTAGTCCTAAAGCATACAGTATACTTGAGCAAGGCCATAGTTACTTGGCATCATTCACGATTGGGGTCCAGTCCCAGATATATTTTATAAATTACAGTGTGTTTTGCTCAAATTGAAGAAGGATTTATATTATGGATTATCAAATTCCACTCTTTACCTGATATATGAATAGAAAGGCCCCAGAACTGCCATAGATGGCTTAGCAGTGAGCAGTGTGACAATATTTGATAAAGTCTGTAAACACTACCAATATTCTTCGCCTTACTAGTAAAATACGTTTCGAGCATGGGTGTTTTGGTGTAGATTGGGAAACACTGGAAAACTGATTCTTACAAAGTTCCTAGCTTATCAATAGAAAAATATGTGAGTGTTGAAGAAATTCCATTTTTACAACAGACACTGGTCAGAAGGTGCAAATGCATTATTAGTATAAAGATATTTAAAGGCTGAGATAACTAGTGTTTTCCACAACTTAGGCTATGTCCACTCTACTCTGATTTTATTTAAAAGCAGTGTTTTTAAAAGTTGGGTGTGCGATGGAGGAGAGAGAAAATTTTTGGAGTGAGTTGGATGAAGTGATGAACAGTGTACCCACGGGACAGAAAGTGGTGATTGGAGCAGATTTCAATGGACAAGGGAACAGTGGAGATGAGGAGGTGATGGGTAGATATGGAGTAAAGGAGAGAAATGAAGAAGATCAGATGATAGTGGATTTTTCCAAAAGGATGGACATGGGTGTGGTGAATACATATTTTAAGAAGAGGGAGGAACTTAGGGTTACACGCAAGAGTGGAGGAAGATGCACACAGGTGGATTACATTCTATGAAGAAGAGTCAATCTGAAGGAGATTGAAGACTGCAAAGTGCTGGCAGGAGAAAGAGTAGTTAAGCAGCATAGGATGGTGTTCTATGGGATGACATTGGAGATCAAGAAGAGGAAGAGAGTGAGGGCAGAGCCAAGGATCAAATGGTGGAATATGAAAAAGGAAGACTGCAAGATTGCGTTTAGGTAGAAGGTGAGACAGGCACGGGTGGTAGTGAAGAGTTACCAGACAGTTGGGCATCTACAGCAGATGTAGTAAGGGTGACAGCAAAAAGAGTGATTGGTGTGACATCTGGACAGAGGAAGGAGGAAAAGGAAACCCTGTGGTGTAATGGGGATGTACAGGAGAGTATACAGAGGAAGAGGAGGGCAAAGAAGATTTGGGATAGTCAGAGAGATGCAGAAAGTAGACAAGAGTACAAGGAGATAAGGCACAAAGTAAAGAGAGAGGTGGCGAAGCCTAAAGAAAAGGCATATGATGAGTTGTATGAAAGGTTGGACACTAAAGAGGGAGAAAAGGACCTGTACTGATTGGCTAGACAGAGGGACCGAGCTGGGAAAGATGTGCAACAGGTTAGGGTGATAAAGGATAAAGATGGAAACATACTCACAAGTGCGGAGGGTGTGTTGAGCAGATGGAAAGAGTACTTTGAGAGGCTGATGAATGAAGAGAATGAGAGAAAGAGGCTGGATGATGTGGAGATAGTGAATCAGGAAGTGCAACGGATTAGCAAGGAGAAAGCAAGGACAGCTATGAAGAGGATGAAAAATGAAAAGGCTGTTGGTCCAGATAACATACCTATTGAAGCATGGAGGTGTTTAGGAGAGATGGCAGTGGAATTTTTAACCAGATTGTTTAAAGGAATCTTGGAAAGTGAGACAATGCCTGAGGAGTGGAGAAGTGTACTGGTGCCAATATTTAAGAATAAGGGGGCTGTGCAGGACTGTAATAACTACAGGGGGATAAAATTGATGAGCCACAGCATGAAGTTATGGGAAAGAGTAGTGGAAGCTAGTTTAATAAGTGAGGTGATGATTAGTGAGCAGCAGTATGGTTTCATGTCAAGAAAGAGCACCACAGGTGCAATGTTTGCTCTGAGGATGTTGATGGAGAAGCATAGAGAAGCCGGGAAGGAGCTGCATTGTTTCTTTGTGGACCTGGAGAAAGCATATGACAGGGTGCCTCGAGAGGAGCTGTGGTATTGTATGAAGAAGTCAGGAGTGGCAGAGAAGTACGAAAGAGTTGTACAGGATATGTACGAGAGAAGTGTGACAGTGGTAAGGTCTGCAGTAGGAGTGACGGATGCATTCAAGGTGGAGGTGGAATTACATCAGGGATCGGCTCTGAGCCCTTTCTTATTTGCAATGGTGATGGACAGGTTGACAGATGAGATTAGACAGGAGTCCCCGTGAACTATGATGTTTGGTGATGACATTGTGATCTGTAGTGATAGTAGGGAGCAGGTTGAGGGGGCCCTGGAGAGGTGGAGATATGCTCTAGAAAGGAGAGGAATGAAAGTCAGTAGGAACAAGACAGAATACATGTGTGTAAATGAGAGGGAGATGGTGAGGATGCAAGGAGTAGAGCTGGTAAAGGTGGATAAGTTTAAATACTTGGGATCAATAGTACAGAGTAATGGGGATTGTGGAAGAGGTGAAAAAGAGGCAGGCAGAGTGGAATGGGTGGAGAAGAGTGTCAGGAGTAATTTGTGACAGGCGTATATCAGCAAGAGTGAAAGGGAAGGTCTACAGGATGGTAGTGAGACAAGTGTTATATGGGTTGGAGACAGTGGCACTGACCAGAAAGTAGGAGACAGAGCTACAGGTAGCAGAGTTAAAGATGCTAAGATTTGCACTGAGCGTGACGAGGGTGGATAGGATTAGAAATGAGTACATTAGAGTGTCAACTCAAGTGGGAAAGTTGGGAGACAAAGTCAGAGAGGTGAGATTACGCTGTGCAGAGGAGAGATGCTGAGTATATTGGGAGAAGGATGCTAAGGATAGAGTTGCCAGGCAAGAGGAAAAGTGGAAGGCCTAAGAGAAGGTTTATGGATGTGGTGAGAGAGGACATGCAGGTGATGGGTGTAACAGAACAAGATGCAGAGGACAGAAAGATATGGAAGAAGATGGTCTGCTGTGGCAACCCCTAACGGGAGTAGCTGAAAGAAGAAGGTTTTAAAACAAAAACAAACTCCGTCCTTGCTAGCTTTTTCAAATAGTTTATAGAGAAAAGCCAAGCAAAATGACACCTTTTATTGGCTAACTAAAAAGATTACAATTTTTCGAAGTGTTTCAAAATGTATTATAAAAGAACAACGACCAAACACTGAAAAATGTATTTCCTGAACCTCCCCTCCTGGCATAGAGACAACCACCAAACCTTCAGAAAAATAATTGTCCGAAGCTCCCTAAATGAACCGACAGAAAATGGCACATCTCCCTGCCTACAGAAAAGATGTAAAACGTGTGCCCACATCTACAATACAGACCATATAGTTATACCACACTGCCGACTTGAACATCACATAAAGGGATCATTTTCCTGCAGATCATCTAATGTTGTTTACCTAATTCTCTGCATGAAATGTCCTGACACTGCACTCTATGTGGGAGAAACTAGACAAACACTCCGCCAGAGAATGAATTTACACAGATTCCACATTAAACATGGCAACACAGATGTTCCTGTAGCGGCCCACTTCAACAGCCATGGACACTGTGAGAGGGACTTTAAAGTCATAGTGCTTATGGGCAACTTCAAAACACAGCAAGAGAGAAAAGAATGGGAAGTTAAACTCATGTTAAAATTTAATACATTACAACATTGCTTGAATAGAGACAAGAGTTTTATAGCCAGGTATTGAGGACTGTTTGCAACTCCCACACTGACACAGATAACCTGTCTAGAGATCCATATTGTTTTGAAAAACTCATCACAGACTTCAAAGGACCTTGTTGGACAGTTAACTTATCCAAAGATCTTGACCAAACATTGTTCTTCTCTCTCTTGTTAAATTAATCTTAGCCTGAATGAACCTATTAATTTTTTACATTTAAGATTTTACATTTAAAAATGTTGTTTCTTGTCCTAGTGTGTGGATATAAACACAGGGAACTTCAGTTTCTGTATTACATCTTGCCTGAAGAAGGGGCCTGAGTTGCCTTGAAAGCTTGCGTATTGTAATCTTTTTAGTTAGCCAATAAAAGGTGTCATTTTGCTTGGCTTTTCTCTATAAACTATTTGAAAAAGCTAGCAAGGATGGAGTTTGTTTTTGTTTTAAAACCTTCTTCTTTCAGCTACTCCCGTTAGTGAGTTTTGCTTGGCTTTTCTCTACATTCATAATGACTAACACGGTACAACACCCTAGTACAGTCAACCCTTGTTTATCGCGGTTAATCCGTTCCAGACTCTGCCGCGATAAATGAATTTCCGCGAAGCAGGATTATTTATTTATAAATCAAATATTTTCGCAGTTAGAGCATAGAAAACCTGTTTATGACCTTCTAAATACATTTTCTAACATTATTAGAGCCCTATAGACATGAAATAACACCCTTTAGTCAAATGTTTAAACTGTGCTCCATGACAAGACAGAGATGACAGTTCTGTCTCACAATTAAAAGAATGCAAACATATCTTCCTCTTCAAAATGCGCGTCAGGAGCAGAGAATGTCAGAGAGAGAGAGAGAGAGTGAATGAAGCACAATCTGATTACTAGTAAACTAGTGCTAGTTATTAATGACTGGAGCACAAAGAAGAGCATACAGACAGGACTTCATACAAGATTTTCTTTCCATATCCAAACAAGAAGGTGTTTATGTTTTCTTCTTGTCATCGTTTGATAAAAGAACTTCCTGAGATGAAACTCCATTTCACAAGCATTTCGTCCACAAGTAATTTGTTTTTGCAAACTAATGAATCAGTATATTAGGGAATGGACTCAAGCATAGGTAACTTCATTTGTAAACTCTGTAATCTGCAATATGCACAGTTTAACAGCAGCAAAAACTTGGACAGCCAAATGTCCTAACAATTTAATAAATCTATAACATTGTGGTACTGTTGTAATAATGATGTGAATCAAAGACATGAATCATTTTGAAGTACCATATATACTCACGCTTAAGTTCTCCTGCGAATAAGTCGGGGATTGATTTTACAGTATAATTTCAGGTATTTTATAATGTTGGTCCTATAAGTCGAATGCAGAAAACTCACGCTATTAATCCAAAAGATTATGATATGCTAATGCTCACCTAAGAGAGTAACCACAGAGCACACTGCCTTCTTTTTTTATTCATTGTGCCTACGTGACCACACAGTAATGCCCAAACTATTCAGAAGTGACATTTGCACTCTTTTGTGTTTTTTGTATCTCACACCCTTATACACCTTTATCGTAAGAGCATTCCTTATTTATGATGGAGTGTTCGATCAGAAGAAAATATAAAGCTGGTGTTAGATTAAAAGTTGTTGAAGTGGCAAAAGAAATTGGTAACTGCGCTGCTGCAACAAAATTCTATGTGTCTGACAAACTGTTGCGAGATTGGAGGAAGCAAGAAAATGTAAAAAAAAAATGTAAGGGTCGCATTTTTGAACGTGTGTATAAGTTGGGGTCTGATTTTATGATTGATTTTACTTGTTTCAAGACCCAACTTATAAGCAAGTATATACGGTATACATTTTTCTATGGATATCTACATTTTAATTTTTTTTAGTCCTGTACAACATTATCCATTATGCTAAAGAAATGTATTTTTTTAATTTCTAAAATTACAGAATCCAAAAACAGCAATTTGGCTGTGTAAAAGCACAATCCAACTAGAGTTCACACTTCCAATATTTGATCAGCATTTCTTTAAGCTGCTTATATCACACTTTCAAATTAGTATAGTTTGCTGAACTGTATTTACTGTTCAGATTTAAAAAAATTACTATGAAGAACTATATTAAAATGGGTATTGGACATGAACAGATAAGCCAGCTTTTAATATCTATACCACAAAATACAGTAAGGCTCCTCATAAAAATCCTAAATAAGCAGTTTGGATTATGTTGTTTATACTGATACAGGACTGGGGAAAATATGCAAATATTATTTAGAGCTGCAGCATTGTGGCAGGGCTGACAGGTATAGCATGTCCAGATGCCATTTAGTTGGAAATTTCATGACAAGCATGGATTCAGTCCTTAAAGCTAATGAAATGCAGGAGAGGGGATATCCAAGGTATCCAACTCATAAAGAGCAGGCAACTATAACCAAAAGGTCAACTAAGTACTATACAATGCTGAAAGGTAATGATAGCACCAAACAGCCATCAATATGTTTAGACAGTTGGCTCATCTTTTCACATTAACGTTTTATATATACAATAAAATTAGTTACATTGTTCTGTTTAGAATTGTGATTATAAATATCTTCGACATGTAGGACCATATCTTCTTTAAAGTCTTCAAATGTTTTCTCATGGTAATCACCTCTAATGTCTTCTTTAACACATAGGAAATAACCCTCCATCAACTCATCAAAAGACTGCAGAATGTGAAGACACCACAGAAGTGAAGGAGTACGTCAACAGATACTGTTTATCTGAACATCGTCTAGCATTTAAATTAAGTAACCAAGACTCTGACAATGATACAGACTCAAGTGCATTGACAATGATCTCTAATCCCTCAGAGGAAGCCTGGAAAGTGATGACTGCACAAATAATTTGGAATATTGTCTTTCCTTTTTGTGTAAATATTCTCTTGGGATAGTTAGTATTCAGTGGCAGGCAATGATACCCAGAAAGTGAAAGTAGGCACTATAAAACCGTTCAGGAGACATGGAACCCTAGATCAAACCAGGATGGCATGGTTCATCTCTTGGATCTTGAATTGAAATGAGGGAGAGGCATTACTGATTCAGGCTAACTCAAAGAAGAGGAAATGTGCACCAGTCTGCTCTCCTAGTAAGGCTTAAGTTATGGTGAGTCTTGACAAAAGACACTAAATGAATCACTTCTCTAATATAATGGAACAAGCTTACTGTTGACTATGACTTCTACTCTATAGTTCCCAGCAAACTTTATTTTTCTTTAGGCATTCAGACTAGCTGGCTCTCAAGCACTTAGAAGAAGTTTATGGTTTTGTTTTCCCCTGTCGAAACAAGTACAGTGGAACTTCGGTTCATGACCATAATTCGTTCCAGAACTTTGGTCGTAAACCGAGTTGGTCGTGAACCGAAGCAGTTTCACCCATAGGATTGTATGTAAATACAATTAATCGGTTCCAGACCGTACAAACTGTATGTAAATATGTAAAAATATGTAAAGATTAAGCACAAATATAGTTAATTACACCATAGAATGCACAGTGTAATAGTAAACTAATGTAAAAACATTGAATAACACTGACACAAAACAACCAGGCTCCCTGCTCAGCTACACAAGCTGGCTCACTCACGCTCTCTCTCTCTCTCTCTCTCTCTCTCTCTCTCTCTCTGTAGCAAACACACACCACCAAAGCCCCTCCCTCAGCTACAGGAGCAGGCTGGCTCACGCTCTCTCTCTCTCTCTGTAGCGCGAGCGCGCACACACACACACACACACACACACACA
>JANRMT010062790.1:65005985-65026462 GCA_026402145.1 Polypterus bichir lapradei | reverse complement strand
CTGTCAGCTGCCCGCGCTCTCATCTCTCTCTCTCTCTGCGCTTGCTCGCTCACGCTCTCTAATCTCTCTGTAGCACGTGCTCGCGCATTTTTTTTTAAATGAGTTTTCAGCACAGCGGAAAAAAGGAACATTGGAACAAATCCGAAGCGCATGCAAAAACCAACTCACAAGCAAGCAAAAAAGTAAGATTGCAGGAGATCACGCTATTAAACTTAAAGCCTGATCGCTGTAAACAATGTTTTTAAAATGAGTTTTAAGCACAGCAGAAAAAAAGGAACATTTGAAAAAAAGAGAAAAGTAACATTGCAACAAATCGCGTTATGAACTGAAAAATTAACTTTTGAAAAATCCGTAATACAAAAACCACCAAGAAAACTAACCTTGCATGAGTCGAGTTCTGGCATGAAGTGTTTTCCTTCAGGTGTTTTCTCTCTTGTGATTTCTTGGGTTTCTGGTGCTTTTAGCTGGTGGGAGTGAAAGCCTCCTGCAGCCATTCCAAAAACAAAGTTCTTGTAAAACAACCTTTCATGTTTGCCCTCCACATTACTGGCAGTCTGGCTTTGTTTACATTGTGCTGCTTGAAAGCACAAGGGTTCTCAGATTGGTAAATGAGTAAACTGGTAAACAGTTTTTCCACCTCTTGTAATTTCTTTCTTTACTTCGATTTCAATTTTCTTCAAAACTTTCTTCTCACCACTCTTCACTTGCTTAGAAGCCAATGGAAGGAGAACAATGAAGAGAGCTCTTGCAGCCACGCGGCAGCCTGCCTGTGGTGGGAGGATGGTGCGTTTGCACGTAGGCAGGCAAACACGTGCTGCAATCTCCTCCTCCTCCCCCCTCCCCAGCAGGCACATGGAACTGGGGGGATGGTTTGCCTTAAGTGCAAGCCAACACGTGCAGTAATCTCCTCCTCCCCCTCCCCAGCAGGCATGTGCTCGCTCGCTCTTGCTTTCTCTCTCTCTCTCTCTCTCTCAGCTCAGCTCAGCTCAGGCAGGCAGGCAGGCAGGCAGGCAAGAGAAACTGGCTTGTTTGTATACCGAGTGTGTGGTTGTGAACTGAGGCAAAAGTTTGGCGAGCTTTTTGGTCGTGAACCGAGTTTTACGTGAACCGAGACGTTCGTGAACCGAGGTTCCACTATAGTTATTTTTCTGTGATTATAAATTGTTCAGAGTGGTTTTTGCAATCAAAACTTGAATGGCTATGATAAATTGTTTAATAACCAAAAAAAAAGCATGTAATATAACAAGTGTTTGTTTTTTGTAGGAACAATTTTGTTAGGATATAGCGGGTTAGACAATGACTGACTGACTGACAATTCATCGCTTTGTTCAAGGGTCTATGTTCATTGTTTGCCTCTATATCTGACTCAACCAAAAAGCTTGTAAAAAAACAATTGTATAGAAATGACAAACAATTTTCCCCTAGTTCTTAATGTGAATAAAGAATTATGTCAAAGTTGTGCATTGTTTCCTTGTTTTAAGAACAACAATAAATTGTCAAAACTTATTTTAAGCAGTTTGATGTCCAAACATACCTTGTTTAAAGTACTTACTGGTTGTTGGTGCATTACATAGATTAAGCTAGATTCTTTAAAAAAAAAAAAAAAAAGTCTTTTTGGTCTTGTTTTAAGGTTTGTGGTATAGTACTGACTGTTGGTTGTTGAGTTTTCTGTGCCAGCACGAATTAAAAGGGTTCTCTCAATTTTTGTTGAAGCACAGAATGTGTCCAAAGACTGCTGTAAGTATGTAAAATAAGTAGGGGACGTTTAAAGAGAACAGAGTCGTGGGTCAAAAGCCATAAGAACAAACTAGAGATGGCAAACAAAAAAAGGAGGCCCTAGACAGAAGTCAGAAGCAAATTAAAGGAAAAACCTAGAACTAGGACCTACTTGAATCAGAAAGTAGCTAATGAATATTGGAAAGAGTTGTGTCTTAAATAAAGGATAATGTAAACTGTGACAATTGCATTTAAATATCCTAATTTCTGTGATGTCCTCTGCACCACAGATGTACATAAACAATAAAAACAAGACATGAGTTAAAATAAACTTCTTCAGATTGTATCAAAATAAAAAAATAAAACCACAGAAATTTAGTTCTTATAAAAAAATGAAACATAAAATACACAAAATTACATACAGTGGAATCTCAGTTCAAGAACGTCTCGGAACACATACAAATCGGTTTACGACCAAAAAGTTCGCCAAACTTTTGCATCTGTTCACAACCACAGACTCGGTATACGAACAAGCCTGTTTCCCTTTTGGTTTGTGCGCGCCGATGATTTCCGCACATGTTCAGTCACTCCCTGTGCATTCCCTGTGCAGCGAGAGACAGAGACACGCGCACACACATGCGCGCGCGAGAGAGAGATAGACAGACACACACACACACGCGCAAGAGAGAGAGACACACGCACGCGAGAGAGAGACACACACACATGCGCGCACACGAGAGAGAGAGAGAGACGGCTGGAAGCATAAGGCTTGTTTTTAAAGAGATAGATCCGAGCATTGTTCTAACCTCATCGTATTTAATGAAGACTTTTTTCTATTGGATTTTAACCTCCACTTCTGTTTACAGCGATCGGTTCGTAGCGTGCATTGTTGCAATGTTACTTTTCTTGGTGGTTTATTAAATTAAGGATTTTTCAAATGTTCATTTTTTTTCTCTGTGCTTAAAACTCATTAAAAAAAAGTGTTTTTAGCGAGCGGTTCGTAGCGCTATAGCGCGAACTCTTGCAGTGTTAAGTTTTCTCTGTTGGGTCTTCTCAGTGTTATTCAATATTTTTACATTCAGTTTACTATTACGCTGTGCATTCTATGGTATGGTTAACTATATTTGTGCTTAAAAATCTTAAAAAAATATATATTTACATAAAGTTTGTACGGACTGGAACGGATTAATTGTATTTACATACAATCCTATGGGGGAAATTACTTCAGTTCACGACCAAATCGGTTTACGACCAGAGTTTTGGAACGAATTATGGTCGTGAACCGATGTTCCACTGTATATAACAATGTGTTAATGTGAAAATTTTAAGTCCCAGTGACGTACTGATTACGTTTGTTTCTCGCTCATTAGCTCCTGCCGTTATTAATGCTAGGCTACTTTCCTCCTACCTGTCAGACCATCAGTGTGCTGTGTTTCTGATATTTATGTTTTCTTTATATTCTGGCAAGAGGTAGTATGTGACAGACCACAAAGGCAATGAAAGACAGGTAAGTTGTTAAGCTGATGAACTAACTCAGCGCAGCTTCTGGGAAATTTCATCTAGCAACCTCAGAGTGCATCCTAAACCACATGTGCTTAAAATAGCAGTGCCCAAAACGAAAATGGTCTTGTGCTAATTTTTATAAATAACATGAATTTTTTTTTAACATTACTGCCACAATTAAAAAAAAAATAAGCATATGTACAAAATCCTTATTTTTCAGTGTCTTAAAGATCCAGAAGAAGAAAAACTGATAACACTGCAGTGTTGCAATGCACTCGAAAAAATGACAACAGTGGGAAAATCATATTACTCTGGTTTCTTGAACAACACTTTGGAAATTCAATACATTATTGCTGTGGAACCCTAAATCCCTTGCTTATCTCTCCCCTAAACTTGAGGAATTAATTTCAGTTTAAGTTGAGTCAAGTTGAGACTTTCTGCTGAATGGCCATTAAAGACTTTATTATGCTGCCATTACTTTTTCCAATGGCTTTGCCAATTAATTTTGTCAAAGGTTTTCTAATCTTGAATATTGCCTCACACATTTAGACAAGTCATTCATGTGCTCACTAACCTTCTTAAGATAATAATTGCTATCTGGTCCCAGAGATATTTTTATATTTGAGCCTAAGCAGCATTTCTCTCTCTTTCTTTCTCTCTCCAGTTTCCACATCACAAACTACCTCCTTAATCCCTGTTATTGTTAGAAAGTCTTTGACTCCTTCACTGTTTAAACTTCACACAAATGCAAATGTAGAGCATTTAGTATTTTGCTGTCATTAAATGTGCGCTTACTGTTTACCCAATGCACTTCACTTCCCTCGTCTGTTCTTTTACTTCAATACTGAAATTCAATGAGTCATCTTTCATATTTTGTGCATATTTTTCTCACTGCCTTTTAACTTTCTTAATATCGTTTTTCTCATGCTTTTAAAAACCCTGGATTTAGTGCTGGACTTACAGTTCTGCATTTAATCTGCTGGGCCATATTTCTTGTTCATACAAAAAGCAGTTCTAGGTCTTCTATGGAGAGAGTTTCAGATGGAAGCATTTCTTGAATTTTACTTTTACTAGTAGGGTTGAGGCTATAAAGAAAAAAATACAGGAACCATTACTGTGCACCAAGTTTAGTTGAATGTTATAGTAATGCCAAATACATTTATGAAATTTCCACTAAATGTTTATAGCAATTGCTTGTAGTTTTTCACTTTTATTTATACCTGTTTTGTCTGTATTTAAAATTCAGTTTTAAATGTGAATGTAAGCAAAAAGACTATATAAGCCGAAATAAAACTGGACATGGAGTAGTTTGAAGTTTAGAAGCAAAATCTGCCAAGAAAATGTGTTCCTAATATTTATACAAACAGTCCTTTGAACATTTGTTTACGCAATATGTTGTTATGCTAATTAGCACGCTCTTGACAAAAGCAAACAAAGGCCAAGAATTAAAGCCTCTGACTGCCTTCTGTCTTACACAAAGCCAAATAGTGTCACAAAAGTTCTCAGAAAAATATTTGCCTTTTAAAATTCAGCTTGTCTCAATGTATTTTGATATAGCTCATCTCACATTTACCAGCTAACAGTGTTATCTTTATTTTTCACCTCCTTTTTCCCATTACAGGGTCATGGAAATCAAAGGTTATTCTTGCAGAATTAGCTGGAAAAAGCCTTACAAGAAGATGACAGTTCATCACAGAGGATAACTGAAATTCCTAAATTGGTCCAGTATGAGTAAGTGTGGGTAGGAATATAAGTTCCTACTCACACTTACTCATACTGGACCAATTTAGGAATTTCAGTTATCCTGACCTGCCTATTTCTGAGATCTAGTAAATGGACTATCCTGAGACACTGGGAGAAAATCCAAATGATAGATGGACTGTGACCGAGCAAGGAACTGAATCCAGACCCCTGGCACAATGAGGCAGCAGTGCTAGTTGCTATAGTTAAGTATTGTTGCTTAAATATACTGTATATGTACCTAAGTAAATACCACTTGAGTCAGAGCATGCTTTTTAAGCATTTCTGGGTAGTCTATTATATTCTGCTTCCTAAGTTTTGCTAGTGGTTCAAATTAACATTTTTCTTCTTCTGTGCAATTTAATCACAGTTAACATAGCCAAAGCAGAGGATAATTAGTGCGACCAGCTATATTAGAGTGCAACAGAATTGTGGAATAAAAAGGATAGCTATATATTAATTAATTATTATGTTTCTGTTTTGTGTTAAATAACTGTAAAATGCTAGATGGTGTTTGAGTAATGAAAACACTGCTATAGATTTTATTTTATTCACTTACTGCATTTCATAAAACAGACTCTTCACTGTAAAGATATTAACCCCAATGTAGTACAAAGTTTAATTTTTTTCCTACACTCACCGTAGGTATCCCACTGTAACTTTATATGGTCCACAATTGTTCAGTGTAAAGAGAACCTACATAATATTGTGTTGTTTCTCAATGTTATGTAAAAAGAAGTTAAGAATTTAGTATCGTTGTCTGAGACTTTTCATGATGACTTCTTCTTTCATATTTTGCCTTCTGTTCCTACTAGCCCAGTTGTTTTATGAATTCTATCAGATGTCCCACCTTGTGCTCAGTATTCCATAGGTCTGGACATAGCCTGGAGATCTTGAACCTCACAGACTAGCTTCTGCCTTGCTAAGTGTTTTGTCTTGGAAGAGTAATATATTACTCTACTTTCCCCTTTTGTGTTATTAATATGTAGCTTTTGTCAGAATACCTCAAATCTCACAGAGTTACCACTGTTTATAAGGTATTATAGTATATAATATCTCCCCACCTTCCCTTCTACATTTATAACCTCAGACAATTAGGTGTAGTAAAAGACAGGCAGGAGTTAAGTTACAATTTAAATAATGTATTATTGGTAATAGTCATAAAATAATAACAATATGCAAAGTACATTTGAATATTGGCAATCATACAACCTGATAAATGCTGATGTGTAGTTTCAGGCAGCACACAAACTTGTTAGTTTGATTAAATGCCTCTACTTAAGTCCTCATTTTTTGTCAGCTTTCTTCAGAACAGGCCGCATGCCTGTCTCAATATGGCTGCTGAGCTGTGCTCTTCATTGTGTTGCCATTTTCTGTTCATGATGTGTGAGATGGCCTTTCATAAGTTGGTCAGAGAGAGAAAAAGAAGAGTAAAGCAAGCAAATTTATAGATTTTCTGATCAACCCCTACAGCCAATAGGGCATCATGGTACTTAAAGGCTTCTGATACAAGCCAGTTCCAAACAGCCATACTTCAGACCAATGGGGGGACAGAATACCTTTAAACCTTTCCCCAAAACCATTTGTTAAGGTGAAGCTTGCCAGCTAGGCAGTCTGGCTTTCCAGTGAGGGTTAATTGAGAGAGCCCTGTAGCGAAACATTTGCCAGACTTGCTTGAGGCATTTCCCCCAACCCTTTCATAAGATTCACTATCCTGACTTAGTCCTAGGGGGTAAACATGAATGCTTCTCACTAATGAAATACTAATATTACATTGCTTTGCCTAAGTTACAAATAAAGGCATACAAAATATTTATCAACTTGTATGCAAAAATTTCACACCACAACACTAAGTGGTAGTGATATATCTATATCCAGTCTTTTGAGAGTCTTCCTGGTCAATATGTAGTAATGAGCGAAACTCAGTGTTTTGCTTCAGAAAAATTACCAGAATAAACTGTATTTCACAACCAGCAGAGTTTGTGCCATTCACATAAAAAGAAAGACGTTTAGCATTTTCATGTATTGATTATGACTCTCATTTAGTATTTAAATTAAAATTTCTATTGACAAAAAAAAAGTGTGCATATCCTCAACTAGGAAATGGTGGCACCTGATGTTGGGTTGGTTTCTGTGCACTGGGTTTTCGTATATGGAGACATCATGATAATATATGCAGTAGTGCATTTTAGAGTTTTTTTAATGTTGAGAATATGCAGCATGTGACATTTTTATCTATACTCCTGTGAACACGATTCATGAATATAATTGATATTACCGGTCTAACGCAGATTACATGTTTTATGCAGCTGCAGGAAAGAACACAGATAGAAACAAAACTGTGAATAGTTACAGTATGTATATGTAAGGCTGGGAACATGCACTGATAGGACCCAAAAAATTAAAATCTACTTCTATGTTCTGCAGACATAACTGTGCCTGATTGACCTCAAATATTATATCAATTCTGCACTTTGAATGGGTGGCGCAGGGGTAGCGCTGCTGCCTTGCAGTTAGGAGACCTGGGTTCGCTTCCTGGGTCCTACCTGTGTGGAGCTTGCATGGTCTCCCCGTGTCTGCATTGGTTTCCTCCAGGTGCTCCGGTTTCCTCCCACAGTCCAAAGACATGCATTGGTGATCCTAAATTGTGCTGTGTGT
Organism: Polypterus bichir lapradei; assembly: GCA_026402145.1. Lineage (NCBI taxonomy): Eukaryota > Metazoa > Chordata > Cladistia > Polypteriformes > Polypteridae > Polypterus > Polypterus bichir. The sequence goes on along the minus strand of JANRMT010062790.1, from coordinate 65,018,845 downwards.
GTATGTATGTCCTGCGGTTGGCTGTACAGTACCCACCTGGATGATAATAAACGGCAGCCAGTTTTTTGGCAATATGCTCACCACACATTAGTTATGTGGTGAATTTATTTCAGTGATAGGTAAGCCAGTAAGGGGCAGGAGATGATTAGGTGGTTGGAATGACCAGGCCATGAAGGGAAATTTAACCATAACATTGGGAAACAAACTACACTTTATGAAAGATGCCCAGGGATCTTTTATAACCACAGAAAGTCAGGATATTGGTTTAAAATCTTATCCGAAGGACAGCGCCAATTTTTCAGAACAGTGTCCCCATCACTACACTGAGGCACGGAGATCCACACACAGAGCACAGGGTAAACACCCACTGCTGGCTTCACCAATACCTCCTCCAGGAGCAACACACTTTCTCTACATGGTCTCGTATCCAAGTACTGGCTGGGCCCAAACATGCTTATCTTCAGGTGGATTACCTGTTCTGAGGTGCACGTGGTATGGCTGCTGGCAGAGTTTAGTACCACATTGTCTGATTAAAACAGATGGGGTGTCTTTTCATCCATCTGCATAAAAATAGTTTTAATGAGCACTATATTTACTGGTGCGCTGTCAAGTATGAAAGATCTGACATTCAGCACTCAGACTGGCTTTTGACTGGCCTGACTTGAGGTATAGTACATTATTCAAGATTGCTTGGAAGCAGGAGAAACCAAGCATATCATCTTTGTTGGGATAAAGCTAAATGATTTGCTAAAGTAGTGCCAATCCTTATCATATCTGATTTTTTAACATATCTGGGTACAGAGTAGATGTTATTATGAATTGTATATGTTTGTAGTGAATTTTAATTGAAGTCAGATATTTGGCATTATTATTCTGTAGTACCACGTTCTGATAGTTGAAGTCAATATCACAAAACTTACTTAAAGACGCTCAAAGTTAAAATTATAGGACAAAATGAAAAATGTTATCATTGGAGTATTAAATGTTTGTTTATCTTTTTATTTGTTTTAATCTGGTTGAAAACCTTTCTGCATGCTTTGTTGCAGTTTATTTTTAAGAACTAAAGTTAGAGTGAAGTTTCTGGGATAGTGGTTTAAAAGCAACTAAGGAAATAATTCTGAAATAACTTGTTTGACTCTGTGGAAACCTTCAAAGACGTTAAGCTTTAAGCATCACATCAAAAGGTATTCTCTAAATATCTCATAGCCAAGGATAAACAAAATCTGCAAAGTCTGAAATGTGGCCCACACAACTTGAGAAAACATATTTTTTCTTCTTACGAATAAAGTACATTTCCATCCATCCATTTTCCAACCTGCTGAATCCAAACACAGGGGTCTGCTGGAGCCAATCCCAGCACACAAGGCAGGAACCAATCCCAGGCAGGGTGCCAACCCACCACAGGACACACACAAACCCACCCACACACTAGGGCCAATTTAGAATCGCCAATCCACCTAACCTGCATGTCTTTGGGAGGAAACTGGAGCACCCGGAGGAAACCCACACAGACACGGGGAGAACATGCAAACTCCACGCAGGGAGGACCCAGGAAGTGAACCCGGGTCTCCTAACTGCAAGGCAGTAGTGCTGCCACCGTGCCGCCCTAAAGTACATTTCACAGTATTAAAATCTTTTGTTAGAGTTTGTACCTTTTCATCTTTCCTATGCTACTGGTGATACAATAAACAAATACGCTTGATTTTATGATTAATGGAGTACGTGCATTATGATTTTTAACATAGTTACATTGGAGCTGTGCTATACCTTATAGTACCAGGAGAGGAAGGTCTTGTTTGTCTACGACAGCCAGGCCCTAAGTAAACCAGAATGAAACTGGTGTATTATCTATATGGAGGTGCTCACAAAGGCAATCTTCTCTTTGTGATAAAGCATCCTTATATTCACAAGCTGCTCTCACAGAAGATTGCCAAGTGACTGGAAGAAGTTCAGGCCTAAGGCGATCACAGCAATATAATGTCATGTGCACAACGAGGTGTACAGAGTGGGGGTACCAATATTCCACTTCAGAAAGTGAAGAGGCAAGAACTTGGCCTGCACTTTTCAGGTTGTGATTGTGCCTGGCTTGACTATTCAAGTATTTTCTATTTTTTATGTTTGAAAAACTCCTTTTATGCCTTAGCTGTAGGTTTAGGATCATTACCTTGTCCAATGAGTTTGAAGGCATTTACAGCAACTTTAGCACACAAGATGTTTCTATACACCTTAGAATTCATTGTATAACTGCCATCAACACTTACATCATCAACGAAGAGAAGTGTGCCAGTACCTGTGGCAGCTGTACATGCCCAAGCCATAGCACCCTATGTTTAAGAGATGAGGTGGTATGCTTTGGATCCTGCTCAGTTCCTTTTCGTCTCCACACTTTACTCTTGCCATTACTCTGATATAGTTTCATCTTTGTCTCATCTGTTCAGAAGACTTTTTTCAGAAATCTGCAGGCTCTTCTAACTACTTTTTTGCAAACTGTAATCTGGCCATCCTGTTTTGGTGGCTAACTAGTGGTTCACATCTTGCTGTGTGGCCTCTGAATTTCTGTTTATGAAGTCATCTGCACAGAGTAGTCTCTGACACACACACATCTGACCCCTGAAGACTGTTTATGATCTCTTAGACATGTGTTTGGTGCTTTTTCTTTACCATAGTGATGACTCTTCTGTCATCAGCAGTGGAGATCTTCTTTGGCCTGCCAATTCCTTTGTAATTACTGCACTCACCAGTGTATTCTTTCTTCTTAATGATATTGCTGACAATTCATTTATGTAATCCTAAATTTTTACCAATGTCTCTGGTTTTTTTTCTTGTTTTTCAGTCTCATAATCAGTATTCTCCCCAGAATTTTTTTTCCAGCCCGGTGGCATGAAAAAGTAGGACGGGGAAATTTGATGGTGGGGAAAATTAAATGTGCACTATTTTTATTAGTTCTTCTTCTTCTTTTGGCTGCTTTTGGCAGATCATCTTGTCCACATATTGATTTGGCAAAATTTATTATTAATTATTTTCCAATGCTCAATATGACTACTTTTTTAAGGTTTGACACTTGTGCCAGAATATTTTTATTAAATTTAAGAAGTATCCAATTCAGAATCCTGCAACCCTAACAAAAAATGTAAATAACAATTATTATGACATAAACCAAGAGGCACAAGTATGATCGCTATCAGGAAGAAAAGTGAAAACAATGAAAAAAAGAATGGGAAACCTAATGAAGAAAAATTAAAAAATATTCTTCAAAGCCAACTTGCATATGCAGAAGGTGTCTTCTGTTAAATATTTATTCTTCTTTTCTTCCTAGAGGCCCAGTTGTCTGCAGCTTTCCCATAATCAAAGTCCCCAGGATCTGGGCCCTCCAAGGATATCACTCATCATACACTGTCGTAGTGACTGTACTACAATGTCACGAGACAGCCATCTAGTGTCACTGGCCATTTTCAGTTTAATCTGGGGAATATTCAGAATATTTTGAATTTCCGTTAAACCAGCCATCCTAACTGAAGAATTTTGGAAGAAATAGAACAGCTGCCATAAGATGTCATTCAGTTTTGTTAAATAAGGTACAACAGCTGCTGCTTGGGCACTTGCAAGGGCCAATCGGCGGTTTACACAGTGGCAGTTGACCAAGAGTCCAGATGTTTTATCTTTAAGCAGTTTTGCCACACCTTTCTGTTATCCAATTATAACAGCAGCTCATCAGACCCTAGTCCAGCCAAATTAGCAGTTTTCAAGCCTAGAGTGTCCATAGTCTCACTCAGTGTGTTGCTTATAGTCTCCGCTTTGCCATCAATCATATTGCAATATGATACAAAACTAATTCTGACCTCTTTAGTGACCTGGCAAACATATTTAATGTAAATAATTAATTGTTTTACAACTGAGATGTCTGTGGTTTCATCACACAAAATACTGAAAAAAATTTCTGCGTGTATATTTTTCAGTATGTTAGATTTTATTTCTGATGCTAACACATCAAAGCAGCTCTTGCATTCTTCTTTCAGAGGTGTAATGTGCATTTTTACCTACATTGAGATGTTCTAAAAAGGAACAACCCATTTCTTTACAGTGTTCCAACAGCTTTTCAAACAACGTTGTATGTGGCAACTCATTCTTTGCCAGCCAATGCATGGATCCTAAAGCTCCCACAAAGGCATCTCTCTGTAAGTTATTTAACACAGATACAGATCTTTCAATTGGACCGATTCCAGTTTGCTCTAGTACACGCTTTCCTAAAAGGTCAGCAGAAGACTCAATGTGCGTTTTACTTTTTTCATGGTCCAGCAAGCTTTCTTTTCGAATTCTTGTGCATGGCACGTTTACCCAAGGTAACTCCCTCCTTGAGGGGTGTGTGTTTGAATATTTTATGCACAATGAGCACCACATACCATTTTCTTTGACCATTAGCCAATTAAAATCTTTAAACCATTGTTTGTTTATGCCAAATAGGCGGTGCTTAGATTTATCAATTGGCAGAGTGTGTGCTGAAGAGATTTCCCCTGATGGACCAGCCTCTGCAATGTCTTTGTCTGAAATTGCCACATAAGGAGTTGACGCCACACCTTCATTAGTTTGTGGCATCTTTTTTCTGAAATAACTCAGCGGTGTTGTTTTCTGAACACTTTTTTTGCTCATGTTGGTAAAACATTTGGAAAAAATTAAAAGTACCTATGAATAAGACTTTTGAGGGGGAAAGTGAGAGCCTGTTGGATATTCAATTCACACTTGCACTACGGCAGGTACACATTCTCGACATTTCCATTTTAATCTCGATGTTTATGTCGAGAATAAAGTCGACATGTCGACTTTAATCTCGACATAAACGGCGAGAATAAACTGGAAATGTCGAGAATAAAGTCAACATGTTGAATTTATTCTCGACATAGTTTTTTTTTTCTTCACTTTGTCCATATTTTTTTTCTTCACCGTGGCCCTAATACGCTTCTGTACAATACCCTCAGAAATTCAGTGACAAAACTTTTACTCAGGACAAAGCATGTGCTGCAAGAATTTCTGCACACTTTTTGCAATATGGACGCAGGTTCAGATATGAGCAAATATAAGAATGGTAGATGATGTCGCTTTAACAGGAACCACAGTGAGTGCTGCAAGGATTTTAGCACACAGAACACACCTAATGCTTAAACAACTGTATATATATATATATATATAAATTGGTTTGCTATGTACTGAACAAGAAGAGAGCTGCTCTATGCTTCGCAGCACTATACAGACTGCACTGACGCTGAGAATAGAGACGTCACTTCCTGACGCCCTTTTTCTGATATCTGACAGGCTGGTCCCACTAGACTTTTTTTATTTTATCAGTCCTCCTCTCGCCTGCCCACCTCCACATCCTCTTTGCTTGTGAACTGCCGCTCCGCTCCCGCTATTAGCATGTACAGCCCTCTCTCACCCGCCCACCTCTCCATACTCCTTGCTACTGAATTAAGCTGCTCTTCCCCCGCTATTACATGTAAACCCCCCTCTCGAAAGCCCACCTCCCCATGCTCTTTGCTTGTGAACTCCGCTCTGTCTTGTCCCCACTATTAGCTTTAGCATCAAGTGATTAGCAACATACTGCCCCGCGCCTCTCCCCTCTCAACTTGCGATCCTGCTTCTAAAATATTTGTCCGCTCGTCCCTTTTCATCTCTGGAGATCATTAGATCTGCCTCTGCCTGTAGATCTGTGGCTGTCATCTCACAATGCCATGTGAGATGACAGCCGGGCGCTCAAATAAATTAGCCAATTGGAGCGCCCGGCTAAAAGATGCTAGGGAGAACACCACATAATGGCTTCTTTGATTTTCACTGGCTTGTGTACTCATGTTGAACATTGGGAGCTAGAGACTCTGAAGGGTAGAAACAAGCCAAGGTATCTTATAAAGCAATGAAACACACTTGAGGAATCATAAAAACCTGTGACACCAATTGTCACAAACTTTATAGCACCATGAAATGGGGGGACCATGTAGAAAAAGATGTCATTCCTACATGGTGCTGACTGAAATGTTTGCAAATACCCTTAAGGGAAAGTCTACACTTTACTCACATCTGAATTGTTTGATTTATAATTTTAAGCTGGGGAACAGAGAGGATAGTTCAAGAAAAAATGTGTCTTTGTTTGAAGCAAATCATATATTGTGAACAGGCTGAACGAAACCCCCAAGGAGATGTTGTCACTCCTCCGAAACCCCCTCTTAAACAGTGATTCAATGGGAAACGAATTGTTTTTTTAACCTCCTCTTTGCAAGATCAGCTGCAGGCTTGTTGCTGTTGCCGTGCCGCATGATCTGCATCTCATGCGGTGCTTCAAACATTTACTGCAGCTGTTCTTTTGTCTCACTGCTTTGTCTCTCTTATCCCCAGATGTCCTCTGCTCCTGTTGGGGCTCCCGCTCCCGAGGCACATCCCTATGAAGAGAGAGATTTTCTATTCTTTTAATTGAGAGACGGAGCTGTGCCCTCTGAGTACACACTGAGCCCGGATTACTCCTGAAAGATTCTTATGTTTGTTTGAAGTGTTTGAATAATGTTTTTCTCTCTAGAATCTCATGAGTGTATCTGTTTTGTGACCCAAGTGTGTCAAAATATACCACCAAGTTGTAAAAACACAAGTAATTTCTCTCCATAATACCTCTCCTCACAATTTCTCTCACCACTGCACTGCCCTCCTCCAGTTACGTGTTGCTCCACGTCATCCCAGCATCAACTTGCCTGGGTAAGGGAGTGTGGTCCCTTTTATTAAGGACCCAGGAATACTTCTGACGCCAGGGCTACTGCCCAATGGAAGCACTTTCCTGTCATGCAGAAGTCCCATTTATTAGGGAGTGCATCTCTCTGCAAACCCCCTTGCAGCACCCATGGCAGGTCTGTGTTGCTGGACTACATTTCCCAGCATGCCCTACTGGTTCCGTACTGGGGACTGATATCCAGGGTTGCTGCCATCTAGCGTCCTGGGGGTGTAACGTATCCCTGGCAGCATCTTTTACAACTGATGGGTTTTCCGTCCATCCCTTCTGGCCATCTCTTCTAGGTCTGGCTCCATCCTCTCTCCTGCCCGTATGCGGCTGAGTGTTATGTATATGTATATTGTGGTAGATAGGGGGCGCTCTCGCTCCCTTGAACCCCTGTCCACAACTCCAGACACCAGGTAAAAGTCCAAATATTGACTTTATTCAAATGCCACAGTGCACAAAGCACCCTCTCCTCCACAATACTCATATAAATCACAATACTAACTCACAAATAAAATCCTCCACTCCCAGACGCGTTGCCACCCTTCCACCCAGCTCAGCTCTCCGTCTGGGAGCTCCCACAGTCCTTTTATATCTCCTGACCCGGAAGTGTTCCTAATCCCCAGTCCATGTGACTCTCAATCACTTCCGGGTCAGGAACAAGTTCTTTTCTTCACCCCGGAAGCACATCATTCCTCTTGTCCACGTGTGCTTCCGGGGCGTAGGGAAAATATCTATTACTCCTCCCTGCAGCGTCCCCTAGTGGCCCCCATGGCATCCAGCAGGGCTGTGCATAAAAACTCCATTGTCCATGATGCCCTGTTGGTCTTCTGGGGACCTCCATGCTGCAAAGAGGGCTCCACCTGGCGGCTTGGGGGTATCGGCCGGGATAAACGGCCGGCCATCCTCCACAATATATATATATATGTTGTGAATAAAGGTGCTATACTACACCCGACCCGACACAGATTCACACTGAGGCATGTGTAAAATAAAACCCCACAGGCAATACACAGTCCCAAGCACACACACAAATACCAAGCACTTTCTTCTTTTGGCACCACCACTCCTCCCAAGCAACCTTGTCCTCCTCCATCCGACTCCGGCCACTGAGTGTTGGTCGCTGGCTCTTTTTATAGTTCACCTGGAAGTGCTCCAGGTACTTGATCATCGAGTTCCGGCTGCACTTCCGGGTGTGATGAACATGTTGCCCATAGGGGCTCAGGAGTCCCAAACACAGCAGCCCCTGGCGGTGCCTGTGGGACCCAAAAGGGCTGCACCCAACTCCAATTCCCATTGAGCCCTGTGGGAAACCGAGACACTGCTCCAACCCAGGGGGGCGGCCATCTAGCATCCAGGGGGAGGTATTGCATTATCCAGGGGTGCTCTACATGAATATAGTGTGCAGGGGTGTCCCGGCTGGGCATGGACCCCGGCCACCTGCCACAATGTATATACAGTACATACTGTATATCCATCCATTATCCAACCCATCACATCCTAACTACAGGGTCAAGGGGGTCTGCTGGAGCCAATCCCAGCCAACACAGGGCGCAAAGCAGGAAACAAACCCCAGGCAGGGCACCAGCCCACCGCAACAGTACATTATATATATATATGTATATTTGTAACTAAATAAATTAGTCTTCTAGTTTATTGATACTTATTGACTAAAGAATATCAAATATGTCATTGACAGAATATTCACTAAATTAAAATCTATGAAAAATGCAATCAAACAAATTACTTCCACTTTAGGAATTTCACCTTGTGGCCTTTTCTGAAGAATGTTATTTACCATGGTAACTGTTATATAATGACAGGCTAAGTAAATAAAAATTCAAAACTTAAAAAGCAATATATATAGTCATATCTTTTATTTTCCTTAAACCTTGTGGCTACTTTTACACCCACACAACATCAGTTAATAGATTCAGTGCATCAGCTTTACAATAAGCAGATTTTTACAATGGATTTTCAGTGTATAAGAACACTGAAGAAACATTGTTCTCTGGAATAATTTTTTAGAATGTCATAGGTGATGTGTTTTGAAGTGACTAACTCAACAAACAATACCACATGCAAAATTCACATTGCATTATTCTTACACTGTATTAATACAGTTTTATTTTTAAGAAAAAAGTCATTATGAAAGTGCAGGTTCCCCTATTCTCCCAAGAGAAAAAAAATGAAACACATCTATCTATATTCTAAACAGTGCAACTGTGAAAATATTTATTGCTTGGGGCCATTTGCTGTAAAGCAAGCTGATCAAGCATTAATAATAAGTTGCTTACAGATTTTATTTCATGCTGTTTTACATTTAAAAGAAAGACAGTTTACACATAAACTGGTTTTATCTTTTATGCCCTGCTGCACAGATAAGGCTCAGCAATAGATTATTCAAGTTACGGCTGAGTGTTATTTTTTAGTTAATAATATCAAAAGTCAAGTATAGCTTCAGTGTAAAATCATGTTAAAAATAAACAAAAAGATAACAAAAAAAGGCTATTTAATATTTGCTAATGAATTATATTGTGTGGATTTACAGTTCCAGATGGTATTATAGCCTTTAATCTTAAATCTTGCAGAAAAAAAAAGGTTCAGAACATGGATGGGTATACAGATGATGTTCAAAACTACAATAATATCTCTGTGAATTAGACTTTCCTGGGTTCTTTTCTTTCTCTTTACTAAGAAAATATGTTTTAACTGGTGTTTGGTGAAACTGTAAAGCATATTCAGCAAGTGTCTGTGTATATATCTCTAGAAGAATTTCATTAATTTATTTTTTATTGATTACCATTATGTTCACATTCATACATGTTTATGTACTTCTCACCTCAACCATCCTTTCCCAATGTCAAGTTGTGAATTTGGAATTATCTAACCATTAATCCCACATATATTCTCTTTCCAATTAAGTAACCGGCAATGCAAGTCATTTATGGTCATTTCTATTCCTGTTTATAAGAATACATCTGCTACATTCTCCAGCAAGGACATAATCTATAGTAATAAAAGGCAAAGCCCTCACTGACTCACTCACTCATTCACTCACTCACTCACTCACTCACTCACTCACTCATCACTAATTCTCCAACTTCCCGTGTAGGTAGAAGGCTAAAATTTGGCAGGCTCATTCCTTACAGCTTACTTACAAAAGTTGGGCAGGTTTAATTTCGAAATTCTACGCGTAATGGTCATAACTGGAACTTATTTTTTCGTCCATAGACTATAATAGACTTCTGCTCGATGCCCGTGGAAGGCGGAGTTACACCTCCCACGTAATTTAGTGCCTGTTCATATAAGACCGTCCGTCAGCGGCAATCCAATAGAAACACTGCCGCTAAATATTCACGGGTGAAGGACTGTGCTTATGCAGAGGAAGATGAGATGGTCAGGGTGGTGTTTGGCACAAACTCAGCGAAACTGCTAGAGAAACTTTTAAGTGCCGGGCTCACGTGAAATGACGCAGTGCACAGACAAAAAGCAACAGTTCCAAAGAGTGCTGAACAAAAACCGAATTACACAATTGAGAAGGCAGCAAAAAAATATGATGAGTGTGATACATACAAGCATATTCATAAGTGCAGCTACTGCAGAAACAAAGCACACAGTGGAAAAAATCAATGTCCCGCTAAAGGAAGACAGTGTAAAAAAAACACGTGCATGCAGTGTGACACGTCTCAGATAAAGAGGAAGACAAGCTGTTTATTGATGCAGTAAGAAACGAATCGATGAATGAAACCTGTTATCTTTACAACGATTCACAAACACAGAATGTAACTTGAACACAACACATCCTACAAATACGAACCTGATTGAAAGAAATAATGATAATCAAATCCTTGATGACAGCAACACTCATAACACTCACAAAACAATTACTGTATATTGACAATCATGTTATGTTATTTTTAAAATGTTCCCTTTTCTTTTTCATAACTTCTTTAACACACTACTTCTCCGCTGCGAAGCACGGGTATATATATATGTATATATATACCCCAATCTACATACTCTCAAATAGTCAAACCACACGCCGTGGTGCAATGGTAGAGGCTTCGCCTCTAGCGCCAACGTCCGATTCCCGAGAGGGGGTGCACTGAGTATGTACGTGTGCTTCCCGATTCATTTTACCCTCGCATCCCTTTGGTTTGAGACGTATGAAAAAATATGCGGTTAACGCAGAAAGACAGATCACCAATTGAAGCTTTATGAATAATGGATACTTTATTCGCCATCAATGATTGTTTTGGTAAAGCCATACTCAGTGTATTCATTAGATGAACGGTAAAAAAGTAAGAGCGAGGGGAGGGTGACTTATTGAGGCACGCAGGCGAAACCACAATAGCACGCGGGCTCGATGCGTCGGTGCGCGTCAACTCGATCTGAATTGCGCGATCACATTCGAAAAAATAATATCTTTTCAAGTTCTATTTAGTCGACACAAATATCTTTGGTTGGAATGTAAGGCGAATTTACTCTTTACATTTGTATGGTGAAGAAAAATGTATGCAATGATGACTAAATTTAACTATATAAAGTCAAAACTTGTATATATAAAGTCATTCCCAAATATATAAAGTCAAAACTTGATTATATAAAGTCACTGTCGGAATAAATAAAGTCAAAACTTGAATATATAAAGTCAGTGTCAGTATATATAAAGTCAAAACTTGAATATATAAAGTCAGCGCTGGAATATATAAAGTCAAAACTTGAATATATAAAGTCATTCCCAAATATATAAAGTCAAAACCTGAGTATATAAAGACGCGGTTGGAATATTTAAAGTTAAAACTTGAATATATAAAGTCAGCGTCGGAATGTATAAAGTAAGCGCTGGAATATATAAAGTCAAAACTTAAATATATAAAGTCAGCGTCGGAATATATAAAGTCAGCGCTGAAATATATAAAGTCAAATCTTGAATATATAAAGTCAGCGTCGGAATATATAAAGTAAGCGCTGGAATATATAAAGTCAAAACTTGAATATATAAAGTCAGCGTCGGAATATCCATCCATCTCCCAACCCATTGAATCCGACCACAGGGTCACGGGGGTCTGCTGGAGCCAATCCCAGCCAACACTGGGCGCAAGACAGGAACCAATCCTGGGCAGGGCACATGCATCATTTTCAAAACATTAACCGAACAGTGTTTTTTTAATTTATTTTTCTGAATACATTTTTGTTAACTTAGTTCAGTTCAGAGTCGTTTCAATCAATATATTTTGACTTTGACTTTATATATTCAGGAATGAGTTTATATACTCCGATGTTGACTTTATATAACCAGGAATGACTTTATAAATTCCGACACTGACTTTATATATTCAGCTTTTGACTTTATATATTCCAGCGATGACTTTATATATTCAAGTTTTGACTTTATATATTCAGAAAAAAGTTTTGACTTTATATATACCGACGATGACTTTATATATTCAAGTTTTGACTTTATATATTCTGACAGTGACTTTATATATTCAAGTTTTGACTTTATATATTCTGACGCCGACTTTATATATTCAGAAAATCAATGTATTTGCCTGTTTGGCACCCCATAGTATATGTGTGTGTGTGTATATATGTACACATGTATGTATATATATATATATATATATTATATATATATATATATTGTCACGCACGCGCGCATGGGAGGCAGCTAAAGGGCTTGAGTGAAGGCAGTTCTGAGGCATGCTGGGATGTGGCAGAGTGCACTAACTCTTTTTCTCACTTCCCTGTAGACCAAACCCAGGAGGCTCCACCTGGCTCTCTTGACATCACTTCTGGGACCGAACCAATGGAAACAGACCTTACCAGCTCCGGTCCCCCTGATGTCACATCCGGGCCTGATCCAATGAATAATGAGCATGTGCCCGATCCTTATGACCTCACTTCCTGTCTTCCCCTTTAAAAGCCTATCCTTTTCCCTTCTCACACAGTCTGGTTTTGGACTCTGTTGTATGCACTTCAGTGCCAGTTGCGTGAAAACGACTTTTGCAGCCAGGATACCAAATTATATGGGTGGCTGCCCCAAACCTTCATCTGTCTGTCTCGTTTTGTGACAATATATATATATATATATATATATATATAT